>JAHZNF010003552.1:0-11124 GCA_027744215.1 Troglopedetes dispersus | reverse complement strand
TAAGTACTGGAAACGCGAAAGCCCCAACTACTCCGGCTGATCCGACTACATTCACGTTTGACGATGAGGTTGATTCTAATGCCCTGGAAAGGGCTTCCTCCGTTCCACCCGTGATCGATGCACTTTCTCGGGAAAGGACTGAGAGCAAAGGAGCTGTCGGAAGAGATTCATCATTATTATCTGGATCCCCTTCTCCAGCCGGCAAGACGGTAAACCCTATTGATGGTCGTGTCACAGGTGGAATTGAGTTAGGTGCCTCGGCCCAACATTCCGGCAGTGCTGCTACCGGAATAATGACAATGACAACGCCTGGAACAGCACCGCAACTGGCTCTACAGCTCACCACCACCACAGCTTCTCCAGATCTGGCTGGAAAGGTGGTAATGGAGCAACCACAGAGCCATAAGTCTAACTGGGGCGGTGTGTGCGAGTGCTACTGTCCTTGCCTCAACAGTGCAGAAACCGATTACGAGAATGAAGATGTGGGAATCCTCAATCATTTGCTCGTTAGTACTCCACCTTCTGATTCCTTCCTGGGAACAGCGTCGGGTTCTGGGGCGTATTCAGAAGACCACTTTGTTGTCACCGAAGAAGAAGAAGAACTTTTCTCGGGATCGGGAAGCTCTGAGATGGACGAAGGCAGTGGAATCCGCGAGGATGTTATCTTCATGGACGAATACTTCGGCTCGGGATCAGGTTCCGGTTCTGGAGAAATTCCAGTTGATAGGGAGGAGGGCACAATGGAGGAAACCAACAGGATTCCGGTCTTTCCTCGGCCTTCGCAACGGAAACATATTTCCCCGAATCAGAAGTCGAACTCTCTGGAGGATACAGTTCATACAAATCAATTTCCACCGAGTTTCCAGAACGCCACAAACTTTTTTAACGTCTCCGCCCCTTCCCTCATTTCCAGGTATTCCTGTCACTGTCCCGGATTCACCATCGACCAGAGAACGCAAACATCTGGGAATGCCTCCCATTTCATGCTCATCTTCCCGTCTCTTCAAGGCGGTCACCTTGACGAGCAAGAAGAAGAGCTAGATGGAGGTAACCAAAATTGCAAAACAATAAAAACGAGAAAAAAAAACACTCCGCTCAAACGAAACCACCACAAGTTCTCTAACTTCGTTTGGAAAAAAAATCCGTTCCTGCCATTGCATCCTGATGGGCTCTATCTTGTGTCTTTGTGTGCATTTTATGTCCATTTTATGCCACATCACGTCGTCTTTGTCATGTCACGTCAATAAATTACCAACTACACACTCAGCTCTTCCCCTTTTTATTTGTCACTCCTCAACCGCTTTTTTTCCTTCGCCCAAAATAAAATTAAATAAATAAAAGCTTTGCTTCCGAAGGTTTTTTTTTCTTGCCTTGTGTCCAATTACGCTTTCTCCAGTAATTAGTCAACTTGTTTCCTTTTTTCACATCCGCTTCACTCAACCAACGACGTTATCGATTTATTTCGAAAAACAATACAAGCCCGGTAAAAAAAATCCTTTCGTGGTAGAGACAAAAACAAAAAGTAATGGTTGTGAGAAGTAAAAAGGAGGAAAAAATGTTTCGTGTCTTTAGAGTGGTTATTGGCATCAATGACACTTTTTTCCTTCATGCTCCATCAACAAAAAATATGTGCTTCTCGTTAATTAGTCGATGTACCTAATCCATACGACAAA
Source organism: Troglopedetes dispersus (assembly GCA_027744215.1). Taxonomy (NCBI): domain Eukaryota; kingdom Metazoa; phylum Arthropoda; class Collembola; order Entomobryomorpha; family Paronellidae; genus Troglopedetes; species Troglopedetes dispersus. The sequence continues at coordinate 9,451 of JAHZNF010003552.1, read as the reverse complement.
TGTCAAAGGCAACACGAGGAAAATGCTTCATTTTGTTGCAACTATGAATTGTAGAGGCGTTTTTTAAACAAATTTCTGGTAAAAAAAAGTATCTTCAGAATAAAGTGTTCATTTCTGCTTGCTTCCATTTTTTTGTACTTGATCTTATGTGTTGTTCATAGTGGTTTCCAAAAACGTTGGTCACAAACATGGTCTCCACAGACGAAGTATATCAGTACAACACAGAAAAAAAATATTTTTTTTTCAAGCAAGCAGGCCATACATACAGTCATGGCTCATTAGTGACAACACTAGTTGACGTCGTGCAATATTACCGAGATCCTCAGGGAATTTGAAGATCCTTAGAGTTATTTATTTCGTTTTCTCTAAAAAAAAGAAGAAGCACATACACGCTCTCGTGAAACATATTTAACTTACACTTACGGTTCCACAACCAAAAGGCAAGCAGACAAAGGAAGAACTGAGAAATGAGAGGAGCACTCGAGACTTTGGAGTCACGTCAGTGCTGCCACATAAATATAGTTTCTCTTGTGCAAAAGGAAACACTAATTCATTATTATCGTGGTTCATTCAAATTCAGACGGTACTCGAGCTCGCCTTTTCCAAAAATGATATTCTTTCCCATTAGTTGGGAATCATTACCTATATAACGTGTTGCAACAAACGAGGAAGAATTTGTAATCTTTAAGTTCAAATCATATAATATTGTATACCTATACATTTGTCCCAGTATCGCATTACCACTCGCATCAGCAAAAATTTGCTTTCTGTGTCTCAAGATTTTTTTTTACTGGTTTGTAACGAGAGGCTTGTCTGTACGTCACCTCCTCCCACCGTCTAATTTTCACGAGAGTACATAATAGAATATTGCGTACAAAAGTCAAGATACGCTGCTAAGCTTTGTCGTTCACTTTTTTTGGGATGAAGTATTTTTTTTTCTGTCGCGTGTGGGTGGGTGGCAAAGATCTTGCTTGCAGAAGCTGTGAAGGCACGTGCACATAGTATTATTCATTATTATTGTCTGTACTTTTTCGTTGCTTCTTTTCGCAGATATATATATTTTTGTGTCTCTGTGCACACGAGTTTTTTTATGTTGGATGTGTTTAAGTGTCAACGACTTGATTGATTGATCACCTTCTGATGAGCTTCCTCGTTCTTTTTTTTGTCTTTCAACTTGTAAATGCCGTTCTTTCTTATAAGATGAGTCTATCATCCTGTTCCGGAATTATTAGGAATGGTGATATAATAATATTATAATGGTGTACAATGTTGCGCACTCAGGTGTTGGGAGGCTGTCACCGCTGCCAGGCGTGAACTTCCCTCCAGACGTGAGCTCCTTCGTCCAAGTCACAATTCCAAGCCGGCTATCGTACTCAATCGCTCCGTACAGCTACTGGAACATGCAGTTTTATCAGTCGGAAGGGGCATATGTCACGTGGGAGATTAGTGTGCCGAGAGGGGCTTCCATTGGCTTCTATGCGAAACGGAATGCGCGACCTTCTCACACCAACTATGATATCATTGAGATTCTCAGGGGATTCAAAACGAGGACGACGAGAAGTTCACCGGTAAAGTTCATACTCGTATAAAAAACTGCTATGCTCATTCGTTGCGTTGTAAAATGTTATTTTAAAAGATAAGAGTGGTCATTATCTAATAAGCTATGAAATTGTAAATTTTCTCTTAAGCCATCCGTACCGAAGGAAATCAACAAATTTCTTGAACAAGGCCACTGGTTCCTCAGTCTTTATAATGATGACAGTGACAGCCAGGAAGTCGTGTTTGCTTCGAAGATATCTGAAGAAATGACTGAAGGCTGTCCAAACGGATGCAGTGGAAATGGTCAGTGCCAGTCCGGCCATTGTCAATGTAACGCTGGATTTGGAGCCGACGACTGTAGTCAAAGTGTGTGTCCCGTGCTCTGCTCAGGGAGGGGTGATTATGTCAACGGGGAATGCCAGGTACGTATCATCAACTAATTTCTGTTTTATCTAATGTCGCACTAACAATTGCATTATGTTAAGACTACGAAGAATAGCGGATTCTGAAGGCAGATTGAAAGCAACTGGAAAACGCTGCGATATATCTTAGTTGTTCTTGTAAGAAATAGATATTGACGACTAGCAAAGTAGCACAAGTGGAGAAACAATGTCTCAATTTTTCATCATACTAAATTTTATTAAATAATAAAATTTAAATACTTAATTTATAATAAATTTTTATAGTGCAATCCCGGCTGGAAAGGGAAGGAATGCAGCTTGCGACACGATGAATGCGAGGTCTCTGACTGTAACGGGCACGGAAAATGTACCAATGGAAAATGCGTATGTGTGCGCGGCTATAAAGGGGAATTTTGTGAGGAAGGTGGGTAATTGGCTTCAAGTTAAATTGTGTCCACTTTTGCATTCAAAGGGTGCATGTAAATACTGTACATATAATTAAATTAAAGCATTGGCTTATTTTCTGCTTGAATTTCCAGTGGATTGCCCACATCCGACTTGCTCAGGGCATGGCTTTTGCCTGGCGGGTGGTTCTTGCATGTGCAAAAAGGGATGGCGCGGGTCAGACTGCTCGCAGCCGGATAATGAGGCTCTCCAGTGTCTTCCCGACTGCTCGTCCCACGGTAAAAGTCGATTTTAATAAACTGGAGAAATTTTATTATGCTTTATGTATAAACATACACACATGTAAATCGTAATCTTAACCGGAAACATAACATAAGAATGGGCCTATCATAACAGTAGTTGGAAATTCATAAAAAGAAACACACAATAATAATTGATTTCACGTTTTGTTGCGCTAATATTTTAAATTCAGTCGGAAACAGTTATCTCTTCATATTCATCTTGAAGGCAATTGGGAGTGGTTGATGAAAAGGAGGATCCTGCGGACGAAGCCGGTGAAAGTTTCATTACTTTGCTGCTCCCTCCTGTCTGTTGCACACCTTTCTTCCGTTGCAATGTCTTCCTGTTTCCTATTGCTGTCTCCATTTCCTTTCCGACGAACTGATCAAGTAAGGTTTGAATGGTGGAAGGACTGACTTGTCATCACTACTGGCCACGTACTCAGTATTTGGAGTTCCGTTGATTGTGCGAATAATTCCCTTGTCCAAATCGTACGGAATCCCACCTTCTTCAAGTAAAGCAAACGGATCATACAACGTGGCAGTTGCATTTGATTTGGCTTCGTATTGAGAAGCACTACGATGTCCACGAATGTGAAGACCATCCAAATTCCTGTACAAAAAAACCTTTCCAACGCGGTTTGGCAGAGGGAGTCTTGATTCTTTCAAATTGATAATCTTTTCCTTCCGTGGGAGGAGGATTACCGTTATAACGATCACCTTCCATTTGTTGATTGCAAGGTTTCTAGTTTCTGCTTCGAAAGTACTCACTTGTCGGTTGATCCACTTCAGCAACTGTTGGTTATCACGTAGCTTAGAAGCCGAGCATCTTTGTTCCTGGAATAGTTTGCAACAGCTGCGACATGACCAAATTCGTAATTGGTGCCGTCATAATCAAGTGGGTGGGTTTGCTTTTCTGTAAAAACGAAGCAAATTGTAAGCAAGAATTGTATTAGTTATGGAAGGGAACAAAGGATTCATTAGCTTATATTCATAATAATTGCGCATATTTTATAAACAGAAGAAAACTTACCGAAATCATAATGAACATCACGAACAAACTGATGCATGGATCCACTGGTTTCCCAACCCTTGGCCATTCCAGCAACGTCAGTCAGTATAATGCATTCAAAACCCGCTTTAGCAATACGATACTCCTCCTGCTGACGGATTACATACTTCCCATATGAGAGATCTTGATCCTCAAATGAGACCAGTCCAGCAAACTGTTCATATAAAACATGTATTTAAAACAATTATCTTCTCTAGGAAACTTGAAAGTAGTTTAAACTACAGACATTAAACAATGACATAAACTTACCTCTCTTTATCTCATCCGTCACGTTTCGGTTGGATAATCCTCTGATTGCTGTAGGAATTCCTGCATCACTTTTCAGCAGCCACTGCTTGTCTCCATGATTGTGAATCCTTTTGTGTTGTGTCCAGGAAAGAGAGGTTGGAAATGTGAGGTTACAGATTCATACGTGTAGGTTCATATTTATGAGGATCGTACTCTGTGTATGCAAGAATATCGTCCCCTTCACTACAAAACGTGTCAAGAAGCTGACGTGGAGGGGATGATATGAAAATGTCGGGTAGATATCACACAAAAATGTGGGTTTCTTTCTTGCATATTTTGCATTAATGAATTTGATTTTGTTTCAGGGGTGTTCAATCTGGAGACGCAGACCTGTACCTGTGAGCCCAGGTGGACGGGCGAAGATTGCTCCCAAGGTACGTATTAGTTCGACTTTAAATGGAATCGTGAGGGAAAAGGAGAAATAACGACCAAAGCACCAACAAGATCGCATCCAATCCCATTTTGTCATCATGAATCATCATTTGGGCTTTAAGAGGTGCTTTATAGCACAAAAAGAGTCGCCTTCTGCCTCGTTACCACTAATGAAACGAACAAAGCCGGAAAAGAATAAAAATGTTACTGGGACGAACTGCAATAATGCAAATGAATTAATGTTCCTGCTCCAGCGCACACGCAAAAATGACCCAAATTAAAAAAAAAACGGGGAAGATTTCCCTCTCAGCCTTTTATTTTACTACAATCGCAGAATTGCTCCGGTTACATGTAAATAAATGGGGAGTGTACAATAGTAAAACATAAATGTACTAGTATTTTAGTTTTCGACCAGATGTCCACCTCCTCAAGCTACCCTTTCCGGGTTTTTTTTTCTCTCTCTCTCTCTGCCGTGGTAACATACCTTTATTCGATTTGTTCCAGAGATCACACATGTCTATGCTGGTTCTCTTCTGCAGGCAAGTACATGTACGCTGCTGGTTGTAGTATTCACAGTGCTGAAGATTCCTGCATGAAAACGTGCCTTATTTTGGCATCATGGAGGCAGGCTAGTGACTGGAGTGTCTCCCTTGAGACTCATTCCATCTCGTCATGATGATATTATTCCTAGGGAATATGGCAGTATATATTCCGCTCCACACGCCGGCGGGGTGCATTTTCCCTACTTTTAAATGTGGAAAAATGATCAAGTCAAGTACTAAAATTAGTATTATATTTCCTGAGGAAGTGTTTTTTTCTTTGAGAGAATCCCAAATAGGACCTTTCCTTGCTCCAGGAAGAAAATAGCATACGCACTCACCGGATGTGAAGCAATTCTCCAACGAAAACACGACAATAAGTTGAAAAAACGGGTGAACCCCGCTGCAGACAAAAAATTGCAATTTTTCTGCCACTTCCACATGCTACCTAATGCCATTTGCCATTATTGCGTCAAGCTATTTTGAGAAAAACTACAGCGACAGTGGAGCCATTCTTGTTTTTTTTTTGTTTTGATAAATATGTTTATACTATGTTTTTATTATTGTTTGACTTGCCACGCACGACTCTGCAAATTTTTTTTTCGAGTCGACACTACTTTCTTTGTCGACATGATGGCCTACTTCTCTTCCATCCTTTTTTTTCGATAAAAATAGAACAGAGTTCTAAAGGTGCATAAAAATTCACACCCGCTTTTTTTTCTCTCTCTCCAGCGTTTGTCTGAAGACAAAATTTAATAGGGAAAAAAAGGAAGAGATAGTGAAAGTAGGGAGGGATTTACATTTTTAATGAATGAATCAAGCAGGAATAAAAAAAGTGGAAGGGAAGAGGATGCACGAGCAGATTTATTCACACCTCGTGTGCGAGACTGAACCAAGCTTTCCCAGATTTATCTCTGGTGATTGTTAAGTAGCAGGAGGAAAAAAAAGGAAGAGGTGGATATACAGGATTTCACGAGAGGACGGATCTTCTCCGAAATAGTTCTAGGCAGGCATCACTCATTCACTCCCGAGACCCATAAAAAAGGATCACACAGTCACACACATTTAAAAAAAACAAGTCTCCATGTAAATAAATCTGTTTTTTAAACCGTAACATGTAGTGCAGAGTTGCATATAGGATCCATCCTGAAAGGAAGAAAGTATGCACATTCTCGGAAGAGAGAGAGAGAGAGTAGATTGTTTGGAACTGTGTTGTAGGAGTAGTTGGACTCACTTCATTAACTTTTTATTGAGTGAGCCGGAAACGACGAGCTCAGATTAAAAAGAGCTTGTTTGGATGGATCCTCTCGCATTGCGTGCGTACCTCTCTCTCACACACAAGCGACAAAGAAGGCACGCCTTTGTTTATGAGGTCGCGTGCTACAGCTTTTCACATTTTTTATATTCCCATTTGTTCACCGCTCCTGGCTCAAGATTTGAGTATTGTAGGGAAAAAAAATATAACTGGATGCGGAAACAATGTTGTCAATTCATGTTGTACTGTAAGATTCGCTGTGCATGCTTGCATCATTGTTTCCAACTACACATTTCTTTAAAAAAAAAGCAGAACGACATCATGAGTGAGATGGTGAGAGGACCATTTTAAAACAGTTATCGATCTTGCTCTCCTCGTCTCGCTGTCTTGTGTGTAATGTTTGCTCATAAAACTCGGAAATAATAAAGTGTCATTTTACGAGAATACTGACCATTGTCCTCGTTGAAACAGAGCTTTGCGACACCAACTGTGGACCTAACGGGGCATGCATTGGAGGTGGTTGCCGGTGTGCTGAGGGATGGACTGGAACGTTGTGCAATCAACGCGTTTGTGATAAGTCGGTAAGTAACGAAGGAAACAAGAAAAAGTACATTGTCGTCTTTTCCAAACAGGAAATAATGAAAGCAAGTGGTCCAGCGGGAATGAACCTCCATTCATTTCTTTGCAAACAAGCAAACAATAATATAACGCTGATACAAGTATCTTCTGTTGGAAAATGTTCACAGGTGTGCGGATCACGGTCAGTGTAAGAATGGCACTTGTCTCTGTGTAACGGGCTGGAACGGGAAGCACTGCACACTTGAAGGATGTCCGAATAGCTGCAGTGGTCATGGTTAGTTAATGAAAGGGCGACATGTCCTTTGTTAAACTTTAAAAAACTTCATAATCTTGTATGAACAGACCAACATGTACATCCTTATCCTAATCGGTACCAGCACATACGCAATCAGATTAACATCAGATATGTAATTTTCATTACATATTATTTTTCATTACTTTAGGCCAGTGCAAGGCCAATTTCGAAGGGTTGTGGGAGTGCAAGTGTCACCAGGGCTGGACTGGGGCCGAGTGCTCTGTAATGATGGAGCAGAACTGCCAGGATGGGAAGGACAATGATAAAGGTTTGTTTTCAGCGGAGACAGTTTTCCACTTGACTTTCACTTTGCTGCATCCATCTGAATAAATGATGGGTTCAACGAAACCACAATGATGCATCATTAATAATCAATTTATGACCAGATGGATTGACGGACTGTGAGGATCCGGAGTGCTGCACCAGTCCGCAATGTGAGAAGAGCCAACTTTGCGTGTCCGCCCGGAAGCCCACAGACATTCTGTTGAGGAAGCAGCCGCCAGCTATTACCGCTTCCTTCTTTGAGAAAATGAAGTTCCTCATTGAAGAGGGCAGCTCGCAGAGTTACGCCCGACAGGAGGCGTTTAATGGAAGGTAGGTAGTGTCCCGTTCAGTGCGACCTGAACGATAGTTGTTGTAAAAGGCGCTTGTTCATGTGCTTCAATTGATTTTTTTAGACAAAGAGTCCAATAGTTTGGACAGGAAAATGTTGCTTGATTGCATAAAAAAAAGGAGCTGCTTTGCTCTCAATTTTGTTTCAATTCTTTGATGCTTGCTAACTTACTCTTTCCTCTCTTATTTCTGCCTATATTTGATTACAAAAAACGCGAGAATAATTTTATTTTGCTGATTAGAGAGATCCATTTTTGTTGCTCGTAATTTTATAAGAGTTTTGTCTATATAATTAGATGGTGAATTATTATATACTGAATAAGAGTTTTTTGAATGTTTGATCTTTGTTTTTTATGTAATTAAATATTTACACGTTTTACAACTACAAGATATAAAGATTTTATATTTTTTATTGCATTCGTGCCCCTGTCTCTATTCCAATCCCTTGTTACATGATCAGTGATTTTGAAAAATAAAAATTCAAAGTGATCAAACAAAATCAACGTACGTTTCCAAAATATAATTATCCTTTTGATCAAAGACAAAATATATTCTCAGTGCAATATTGAGAGTAGTTCTGTTTTTTTAAATGTTTTGTAAGGGATTTTTTTATTCTGTTTTGAAATACAGTAGTAAATTTTTTGAAGCAAAGAGAAAGTCTTTGAAAACTCTAAATCACAACCAGCTAAATAATGCTACAAATTATACCGTCAATTTTTTTATCGCTAAAAAATCTATAAAATTCAAAATGATTTCGAAGTTTGCTAATTTTTTTTATAAAAAATTACTTCAAAATGAATGAAAGAAAGAACGAGTTTTTTAAAAAATGTGCTCAACTTCTGCTCTACTCTTGTGTGTCTCTCTTTTTGTGCTGCTTCTTGTGTCAAGTATGTTTTGGAGTCATTTCAACAAGAGGTAAGATCCCTAAAACGAAAATCCACAACAACACAAGAAAAAAAAGAAAACTTCTTGTCGCGATGCTAGACTTCGAGTTTCTTCCTCCTCTTTTCTCTTATTTCTTCTGTGTACTCTTTTGATGACCGTCATTAAATGTGTGAACCGTCAGAAACAAACAGTGTGTGTGTACTCTTGTTTTTTATAATATGCAGTATGTATTACTATTAATTGTGGTTGTCGTCAGCAATGTTATTACTATTTTCTTAAATGTTGTCGCTCGTTCGTCTTCGTCCACCACCACACAATTTCAAAGTCACCTCATGTTTTTTTTTATAATAAAGGCAACAGTTGTCCAAATGTCAAGCTGAAATTGTGTTAACGTGTCCAGTCCATAAGTCCAGTTGCGGTCAATGTGTAAAAAATAATCTGTTGTTTCCTTTTTGAGCGTTAAACTATAAACTAATGTAAATATTAACCAAGTAACTGAAAAGTATACTGTTGAATGTACATATAAGAAATCTAATGACAAGAAACTGCTGAGATGTTGGTCAGTCACACACATCAGGAAGAAGCTACATAATATGTTGACGTGTTCATATGCTAACCTGCGCAAAAAAGAAAAAAATGTTGGATGATGAGGAAGCTTTCTCGCTGAAGTAGGAACTCTAGTATTGCTTTAACATGTTCGCTTCAAATGCTAATATTATTTTTCAAATTTGAAAACAACAGCCGAAGCGGACTGTGACAATGGGTGCTGTAGAGGATCGCGTCTTGTTCGGGCAGCCTTGTGACTCCCACGATTACGAAGTGATGAAGCCCGTGGTGCTCGCCACCTGGAAACATGGCTTCCAGGGCAACTGTCCGGAAACGAGTGCAATCCTCATTGAATCTCAGGTTGTCCAAGAATCTGTGAAAATCC
>JAHZNF010003551.1:0-28839 GCA_027744215.1 Troglopedetes dispersus | reverse complement strand
TTGGACAAGAGCGTGAATGATTCAAAGTGTTTGGATTAGGATGCGATTTCGTGTATATGCTTGTATATGATTGTGGAACCGAGCTGGAATGCGCCATGGGGTTCGAATTTGAATGCACAATCGGAGCCGAGCTGGAATCATCAATCTGAGACGAGCCATTCGCAATCGGGGCCCAGGGAACCTGAGTCGAGCAGTGCGCAATCGGAGTCGAGCTGTGCTGAGCAATCTGCGACGGGGGAATCTGCGTCGAGCAGTGCGCAATTGGATCCGAGTTGGCGTGAGCCCACCAGTCTGCCATCGCAGCCGAGCTGAAGTGGGGAATCTGAGTCGAATTGGAGTGAGGAATCTGAGCCGAGTAGTGTGCCATAGGAGCCGAGCCGGACTGAGGAATCTGAGTCGAGCAGTGAGCTATCGGAGATGAGTTGGAGGTGGGAATCTGAGTCTTGTTGGAGGGAGGAATCTGAGTCGAGCAGTGAGCAATCGGATCCGAGTCGGAGTTAGAAATCTGAGTCTTGTTGGAGGGAGGAATCTGAGTCGAGCAGTGAGCTATCGGATCCGAGTCGGAGTTAGAAATCTGAGTCTTGTTGGTGGGAGGAATCTGAGTCGAGCAGTGAGCTATCGGATCCGAGTCGGCGGGAGCAATCCGAGTCTTGTTGGAGGGAGGAATCTGAGTCGAGCAGTGAGCAATTGGAACCGAGTTGGAGTTAGAAATCTGAGTCTTGTCGGAGGGAGGAATCTGAGTCGAGCAGTGTGCAATCGGAACCGAGCTGGAGTGAACAATCCGAGTCGAGCTGGTATCTGCTGTCGGGACCGAGCTAGAGTGTGCAGTCCGAGCAAAACTGGAGTGAGCAGTCCAAGTCGAGCTGGTATGCGCTCTCGGAAACCACTTGGAGTGCGCCGTCGGAGCCGAGCTGGAATGTGCTCTCGGAGTCACGCTGGAATGCGGCCTCGGAGTCGCGCTTGCATACGCTCTCGGAGTCGCGCTGGAATGCGGTCTCGGAGTCGCACTTGCATGCGGTCTCGGAGTCGCACTTGCATGCGGTCTCGGAGTCGCACTTGCATGCGGTCTCGGAGTCGCACTTGCATGGGCTCTCGGAGTCGCGCTGGAATGCGGTCTCGGAGTTGCGCTGGAATGTGCTCTTGGAGTCGAGCTGGAATGCGGTCTCGGAGTCGCACTGGAATGCGGTCTCGGAGTCGAGTTGGAATACGCTCTCAGAGCCGAGCTGGAATGCGGCCTCGGAGTCGAGCTGGAGTACGCTCTCGTAGCCGTGCTCGAATACGCTCTCGGAACCGTGCTTAACTGCACGTTCTGGCCCGAGCTCGGATGCACATTTGGAACCGAACTTGAGTACGAAGCGGGAGCTACAGGTGGACACATATTAGGAAACATGACCGCAAACAGATCCGGAACCGCGCTTAAAAACTCATTCGGATCCACGTTGGAAAACATATTCGGATCTGCGGTGGAATACGCATTGGGATCCATGTTAAAAAACACATTCGGGTCCAACTCTGCATAGCCTTGTTGAACGTGCTCCTCGGAATATTTTTGCTCTTCTTCACCTTCCTCCTGCTCCTCCTCTTCCTCTTCTTCACCTTCCCCCTGTTCCTCCACCTCCTCTTGTTCACCTACTTCTTCTTCTTCCTCTTCCTCCTCCTCCTCCTCCCTACGGAAATTCGGATCTTCTTCCTGGGTTGCATAAGCACCCGGATCGGACCTCGCGTACAATTGGTAATATGTGTTATCCATCACAATGGATTCCAAATTCAATTTAACGAAGAAATTCACCAAATTGGTCACAAGTTTTGCCTACGCAAACCTCTGTTCTCAACTTCACACGAAAGAAAATTTCACTCCGAATACTGAGACGGGTGTTGGACGAATAAGTGGGATTTGCCAAAACCCAAGCTATCCATAACTTTATTCGTAATAGAACCAAGCAGATTTTGCGTTTTGCAAAAATGGCGTCGCATTTTTTTATTACAGCATCATTCTGGCATCCACGTAATACATGACATGGACCCACCAGATTATATGCGAGAGGGGAGGCACAGGACAGAGAGAGAGAGAGAGTTAGTTCCTAACCCAATATGGAAAACCGTTGAAGCTTACTCAATAAATACCCCTATCCGTTTTTTTAAACTGAATTCAGGGTGGTAATATGCAACAGGTTAAAATAACCAAAAGTCCTCTTGAATAACTCAACTCTTACGAACAACAACAATAAAATCCATCGGACCAATCATCGTAGATGCCACCAGAGGTTGTTTTTGCGATAATGAAATTTTTTTATACCACTCGTAAAAATTGTACGTGCTTCCACATGAACATCGCTTCACATAACGTTGTCAACTCCGTTCACCCGTTCACCATTCTGCAATATTTAAAATAAGAGTTTTCTCTTTCTAAAATAACCAATGCCTTTCGGAAGGGAAAAAAAGGCCTCATGAAATTTTTAACAACTGCATCCAAACTACCTCTCATAAAACTCAAAAATATTCTCTGAATATATTTTCTTCCTCCCAACGTAATGTGCATATCTGCATAAAAATTATGTTCAAGAGATGACAACATGGTGCAGGGAATGGAGTAATACCTGAGAGAAGGCAAAAAAAAACCATGGGGAAACGTAATCAAACGTCACGCTCCTTCCCTTGCAAACTATGCGCAAGAGATGGGCCCAAGGCGTACGTAATTTAAACATTGGTAATTTTTAATTTTCTGCTGGTGTTGGAGAGATGAAGAAAGACGCGATTTCTCTCACTCCTTCCTTTTTTTTGCGCAGAGATTTAAACATAAAGCATATCCCTTGTTTAAAAAATAATAGGTTTTGCATCCTCACATACCTGACTTAATAGAACTGACAAAGGAAGGCTCCAATGCGAAAATGACGCTTCCTACCCTTCCTTCCCTTCTGCATAGCAGAAAGACTCCATTCGTGCGTCTTTTCTCGTGTTTAGCAAGTGTAAATTATCGTCAAGCATTTTGAGATTCCAAAGGGAGCCATCTTTGTGAAGCAATAACTCATGTTCCTCTCACATACGAAAAGGAATTTAAATAAGCATTGAAAATCCTTCGGCAGTGCAGATGTCCCTCTGCCTCCTTTTATTCTCCCCCTTTGAGGTCATTCAGCGTAACCAACGATCTTGTCATTTATTACCAAAAGTAGAAAACTTCGATATATATGAGAAAAATATTATGCAAAGTAAAACCCTGCTATTCTTCTTCTTCTTCATCTTCTTCTTCTTCTTCTTTGTTAATGTACCTACTGACTTGATCGGTTTCTTTTTTTTTCTTGAAGCATCTCATACCTTTTTAAATATTATAATGAAATGGATACGACGACTTCGAAGGCATAAGAACGGCGGTGACTGCTGTCGCCTTAAAGCGGTTCGGTAAAGTGCATCATCACCACCATCATACATGTGATGATAGTGAAGGTAATAACAGACGAGTTTCGCACAAGAAAAAAAAAGAAGGAGCAGTAAAATATTGCCAATCCGCATCGTTCGAGTTGAGCATTTAAAAAACGCTGTTCTGCACACACATTTTTTCATGATGATGAGCCTGATGAGGATGATGATGATGAAGGATAGCAGGTTTTCTTACAGTGTCAGTGGTGAAGAAATCACGTTACCTACCTGCCTGGTCACTGAAATCTTGAATGAATGAAAAAGGTGGTTTGCCTACATACTGGCAAGCTGGCTTTGCTAGCTCAACCACATTGTACACAAGAAAACTGGCAAAAAAAAAGAGAGAAGAAGGGGCAAGCCTGGCAGTAGTGCAGTAGTTGTGGTGGGAATGGAATAATGACAATGGCAATAATAACAATAAATAATAATGGACCTACTTGCTAATTTTCTTTTTCCACTTTGCAGTGGACACCATTGATAACCATGCAGGCTGTTAAAGCTATGTAGTAGTGGTCGGCCGGGTTGGCTTCACACAGAAAATTTGTATATGAAGCAAAAACAATTTTGTCGCAATTTTCTTACAATTGAATGGGAAGCTTGAAAACGTTTGCTTTTGTTTTTTTTCTGTTTTGGCAGGCTTTTTCTCGACCAGCCTTTTAGATAAAGTAGCTAATTGTTTTTTCATTGGTGTATCTTTTAAAGGAAGGAATTCGTCCATGGTTGTGAGCATTGAAAAGGTGCTAATTAGTTTTTCATCGCTGTAAATGTGTGCATCCTGTCCTTCCCTGATGCTAGGTTTATCGTGAAGAATGACCGGGAAGAAAAATGGGAAACACAAAGGGTAGGAGAACAAGGAAGGTTCTTTTTTGTTTCAAGTTGAGCTCACTTGTGTGACTCTGATGGAAACTGAGTGGTGGAATATACAGAATTAATTTCTTGTTTCCCTTGGAGAGTTCAGAGACCTTTTTTTACTTTTCATATGCGTATATATAATGAACAGTCAGCAGGTCACAGAGTAGGTCAATGACGACCATGTAAGAGAGGAATGGAGTGTGTGTGAATGAGCACTGCTGAGATTTTTTTCCTGTTCAGGATAAAGGTGAGGATACGAGCAAGGTTTGGTGGTGTTGATGACCGACGAAGGTTCACTTTGCCTTATCATCATCATAGTTTTAGACGTTGTTTCTCTTCCAACCAGAGGCACTCAGTTTAACTTGAAATGCATTCCTGCTTGACTGACAATGCGTACTCTTGTCGACGACTGCTATATGCGTCTCCGTTTTAACCTGACGAATGCACTGAAACGTGATGTAAAAATGTACCCTGATGATTGCTTTAAAATCAGGTTTATTCGAAGAAAAGCAAAGTGCTTTTTGCAGACTCTTCAAATTTGGAGACAAAATCTTCGCAGAGAAGCCAAAGAAACAAAAAATTGAGCAGGATAATAATATGTAGTTAATCCCGATTTATATTTTTTGCCATACAGAGAAGTTTGAAGCAGCCGCATGGTCAGACGTGACTTTTTCCTCGCTTTCTAAATAAAGCAATCTGCAGAGCTGCTCCAATCCAACATCACACAATGCATCATTATTTCGCATGGTTATCCCAAAATGAGAAGGAAAAAACGTTTTAGCTAAAATTGCCATAAGGTAGTGTCTACTCTGTTCAGACAGAGAGAGAGAAAAAGAGGAAGGAGGGAGGTTGTTTGAAACAAAACGGCTTTCATTTAAAAAAAAAAAACTGGTAACGGGAGCATGGATCTAGGACACCTTGAACTTCCAACCGTGCCGAGAGAGCGATGCAAAAGTGTTCAGACAAGCAAGAAAATAAAACCTGAGTTGAGCTGAATATGAGGAGCATTAAGGAAGGACTGATTTTGTTCACTCAGTTTTCTTCTTCTTCTTTTCTAGTAAAAAAATACTACCAGTAAAATGATACAGAAAATTTTCTTCTCTGTTTTTACCGATCTTTCATTTGAAACTTTATTCCACTTTGAAAATATAAATGTAAACTATGTAAGTTGATCCAATACCATTGGCAGTCTGGTATCACTGGTCCTCCTCACCTCTTCATCCGTTTGCTAGTATAAAATACACGCATGAAGCAAATAATTGTGCTGCGACTTTTAAGCCCTTTTTACGCCTTGCAAAGTCGAAACCAACCGCACGCCTCTTCACATCCTGCCGTCAAGGAATTACTAAACCGTCATGTTGCTAGGCATAATCATTGTGTGTTATCAGTCGAGTGCCTTTTGGACACAGAACAGAGAAACAGGTTTTTTTTTTGTACTTATTTATTTAGACTATATTTTCTTTGTTCTTCTTTCTACTACAGCTTCGTTTGGGTATTCCGCTATTTCACCAAACCGAAATGATTGATCTAAATTAGAATAATCGCGTAAAAGGAAAGGACACTTTTTTTGCTCTGGGAATGTTTGAACTGAAATGGGCAGCAATAATTTCTTTTTCGATTTTTTTTTTAAAAGTATCATGATGATCATGATTGCTAAAGTGACCGACATGCCACTACTTTACAAACCAAACTCAATTTTTAGCATTTAATTCTTGTCTGAAGCTGAAAACCAAGTCTCGCACGGATTTTTGCAAAATTGCGAAGCTAGCTTCTTTGCTCAGGCAAGCCTTCTAACGTCACGTACACACATGCTAAAGTTAAAGTGCGTACACTAGGTTTCACAAAAAGGATTGTGTAAAGGTTTCAAGAAGTATAAAATAATATTATTTACGGATCCTTAACCCATTAGGATTTATAGTAGATTTTTTTTTCGAGTTATAGAAACAATAAAAAGTAATGTAATCAATGTGTATCTATAATACGATATGTGGATTTTTGTGTACATAATATGTGAATAATATATGCAACATTATATTTCACGCATGTACGAATTTTTTTGTTTCATTTTCTAATTTTCTCACACATGTTAACACCATTTGTTGGAGTACATATAAGGTATAAGGCTTTGATTGGTAGTTCAAATTACATGGGCTTTCCGAAACCACCGCGAATTATTTCTTTTCTCTTGCAAAAGTGATCTTGTATGCCTACATTCAGCACCGATATGGATCCACCAAGAAGCGTTTTCAAAACGTACAGAGATACGTTATTATTATGAATCATGAGAAATCAGGCAATGCTCTGGTTTTCTGAATGTGCTCAACTGGCATTCTTGCTTGGTGAAACTTTAGGCGAAGATAACAAGAAAATTGCTGCACATATAAGAGTTCATATTATTATTATTATACTTCAGCCGTTTTTTGATCATGCCTACCCAATAATAAGAGGCATAAATTTTGTTGTATCATCGTCGTTGTAAATCGAAGGAAAAATTTCTGACAGAATACACGGGAATCAGCGCACGTGCATGTGGGGCTTTTCAACATGATGATCTACTTTTTTCCCCTCAAATTTTCAGATTCCTTTTGAATCCAAGAAGGAACATTATTACCTATTGATCGCGCCTTATTGAGTCTCTTTGATTTTGCAATGAAATTTGAAAACTCAAATCTAAATATAATATTATGTACATATAGCTTGAATTACCAATAAAGGTTTTATGGAAAAAAAATTTGCAGCGAAAATAATGATAACTTAATGTGATCTTGTATAGATACTATATTATGCATATGTGTATCTATCTATGTACCTATGTATTTTTGTCGGCTGTCATTCTGACACGCACATTGCTGCATGAGTAATATTTATACATGTTTGTCTGGACTCATTTTTGCGAGAAAGTAAGCAGAAGTTATGTCGATGAATAAACTGGGATTTTATACAACCATTTAGTACTTTTTTATATAAAATTATATTGTATTATAAATACCGTCCACTTATATACGAAGTGAAATTAGTGTAGTACTTTAATGTACCGGTACGCGTTATATGGAAATGAGTTTCTCGCTTGCCCGGTTTGGTAGGATGCCTTCTGAAATTTTATGTTCCAATGAACTGAATCTTCTTTCAACCTCAACGACTACTTGCCTATTTGCATTTTTTTCTTTTGATGTCTTCTTGTCAAACAAGACAAGGCGAGAACGAGTGATTTGACTTGATACGCTCAATCGCATCGGTTGCGCATCTCTTGAGCTTGTCTGACGACTACTGTACCGAAAAAAGCTCGTCTTAATTAAGGATTCTACAAGGCATTTTCAAGTCTCCTCCGTTTACACCTGATGATGTTGGTTGTACAATGCAAGCCGAAGAAGCGAAAAGAGGAAAGCAGGACATGGTAAAAATAAATATATACGGCAGCAGCAAAATCCGCTTTTTTTGATTCGCTAAATTCATTCCATTCATACTACGTGGTACACTTAGAGGCAACTCTGTGTAGAAGATCTGTTGTTAAACATTAAATTGTTTTCCAGGAACTGCTTGGGAAAAGCTGTTAATTTAGAGCAATCCCGGTGCTCACTATTGATTGACAAGTGGAAAGATTACATGCGTCGAATACCACTATTTAATTTCACATTAGAAGCAGAGATGATGCTTGTAGTGTATTCAGCTCTTCCCATCATTTTTTTAGAATATACAATAGGCATTGAACGAAAATGAGATTGAAATATATTATAAATTTTGCTAGCCCTCAAGTGCCCGAAGTATCTGTATAGTAGATGTAGGCTGTTGATTCTTGACTCTTGTCATCAGTCATTTTCCCGCTTACTTCTTTGTGTTTCTAATCCTAATCCATGCTCCCTCTTCAAAGCAAATTCACAAAAAATTATAATCTGAGCAGGTAACAAGGTGTGCTCTAAGACAAAAGCAACTTCATAAAAAATGTAAAAGAAACTAGAAAATCATGTAGGTTACTAATGTGCTACCTACATTCGTTATGTGTTCTCTGACAAAATCAACCTGGCTCCACCATGTGAAAAACTTTCATGCAAGGCAACATGTGAATCAAGTAAAGTGTCTACTGTACACTTACACACAAAAAGGGTTCTTTTGTTAGTTCCCCTAATTTTCAGATTCACTGACCTGAACGATACTGCACATTTTTTTAGTTTATTGTATGACGGGCGATAAAAACCTTCCTGTTTTTCCTTGCTTCCCTGCTCACTAGACTCCTTCACTCATGTTCGTTGGCTGCCGTGTGATATATTGTTCTGTGTACAAAAACTAAGACAATTTCGTTCGAGGATAAAGAAACAGGAAGGTACTTGAAACGTGAACGTACTTAAATTAGATTTTTTCGTTTTGATTGAGGAACCACTACCAGATTCCTTCATGACGGGATTGTGGCAGGTATGAAACACCTGACTGAGATTATGTTTCTTGGTGGCAAGAAGCAAAAGGAAGTTCAGCGAGAATTTACTATGGTGCTAATAATAATAATATATTTATTTAGGTACATAGATCATAGAACAAAGCATAGGTATGAACCTAATTTGATTCATGTCGGCATCTACTTAAAACCTAACAGCGTTCGAAAACAGGAGGCTGTTCGACCGTTGGACAACACAAATTGCAGGGACTCACATTTCCATATATTAATGTTTTGATGGCTTTTACAAGTAATATTTTTTACCAGACATAATTTTACTTAGTTCTAAATGTTTCCCTTTGCATTAATTGGTAGTAGAATTTTGAACAAATGAAATGGAGACTCGGATTTGTACACAGCAATTGATGTAAACTTCTACTATCTTAGTTAACGCCTTAATTTTGTTTGGTAGCAGATGCGGCATCTACAAACCTGAGATGAGAGCGTGCGGAGGTAATCAGAAAACTATTATTATTGGTTATCCCAGTCTGTGAGAAGAGTTTCTAGTAATTCTTAATTGACCGTGACCAATCGCTTGTTAAGAGAGCTCGAGAACCGAGAAGGAAAAAAATGTTCATAAAAATTTCCACCAGCATTAATAAAAAAGAAAGCTCTCGGTTAATGAAAACTTCAAACATTTGCTAAATTACAACGTGAGCAATTGGAAAATAGTAAATGGTCCATAAGCAACATTCCGTAAAAAATACATCATAATGAAGTGAATATATTTTTCGCAGACTTTTTAAAAGGAAAAATTCAGTAGTCTCCTACTGAACAAATGAATATATGTAGTTACACGACAGGCATTTAAATCATCGTGATATAATCACCCCCGTGCGTACACAGATCTCAAAGGGGAAGGAACCACAATTCCACGTACTACCTGACACACACTTTGTATTACACATTCTGCTCTCCAAAAGATCACACAAGTGGGGAAGCAACAAATGGTTATCTTGTTCGAGACCATCATCATTTCAGTTTTAAGCTGTCATTAAAGAGGAGAATCTAAAAGGGAAAAAATCGGCCATCAGCACCATGATCATATCTGGGTAAAGGCTACTTGAATGACGGTTATTGTACTCTTCTCTCATCATTGTTATTGCACACGTATATACACATTCGTGCCTATACGTGTACACACAGGTAAGGAAAATCACTGCAGCATCCAACTCCTCCTAACTACCCACGAATGTGTTTATTATTGTGCAACTTTACTTTCTGTGTCTATCTGTGTTAGTGAGTACACACATATCAATCTAAAAAAAAAGTTGTCAGTCGGTCGAGCAAAAATTTCTATAATCTGACTACTTATTAAACTGGCATCATCGTCACCACCACCACCAGCAAAAACTCGAAAAGAAATAGAAGTCGTTCGAGAGACCGACAAGCAAGGTAAGTAAAGGAAGGATTGAGGGAGACGGTCCATTCTTGATTCAAAAAGGGAAATGTGGGTATGCAAGGTAAACGTCAAGAGCTATCTTGCAAGATTACTGACTTGCAAAAAATAATGATAATTCAATGTTTGAAGAATAATACGACTATGTGGCATTTGCCTCAATAAAGGTACCTAACTAACGCACACACGTACTACTGTGAATATACACATGCACACATTTATTATGTGCCATTCGTATAGAAGAGGATGATGCTAGTGCATCATCATCATCATCACACATGAACAAAACTTGCAATAATGCAATTTTGAAAAAAGAAGAATGCTGCCTTTGTCAAGAATGCTACTTAATTCACCTGTTCAACCGTGTCCATCTTATCGCAAAAAAATCTGGTAAATGGGCTGTGTGGTGTATCATGAGCTAGCTAACTAACGATAGAAAGCATTATGTTATCATCACCATCATCATCCGTTCGTCCTTCTTTGCCAAGTCTCGTTTGCTACTGCTGGCTTCAAAACTTTTACGAAGATGATATGATGAGAAAAGCCTGAGATTCGTGACTCAAATTTTGAGACTCAGCACACAAAAAGATATTGACGATGACGAACTTGATGTGAATGGATCTTCTGGCTTCGGCTTCTCGTTGCCGTTTTTTTTTTGCAATAAAATGCATAAACAAAAATCAAATATGATGTTAACCATCTGATGAAACTCGCTACTGACTAGGATATGATACGGCCCTTGTCATGATAAGTAGGTACTTTCCGCGAGTGGATGAGTTCATCTAACTGACCCATAATTATGTCACCAGAAAGACAGGGAAAAGGACTTGGAAGGTTCACAAAAGGGACAAGCATGCACAACATTCTTGAGTGATTGATAAAGAAGCAAGGAATGCTCTGTGTCAGATAAATTAGTGCCACCAACAAATTCTTGAGCAGAGGGTATATTTTCTGCTTGTCTTGTCCTGCGAGTCTCTTAAGCAAGCTTCATTAGTGACTTTTTGGATGCGTGTTTGGAGGTGGCGTTGTATAAAGGGAGTTGTGAAACATTAGTTTCATGCGCAGCATTTTAAACTAATCATCATTTTTCCTCTCGTCAGCACTGCGAACCTGACAACAAAATCAACTGAAGCAGAAAAACTATTTTCCTCAATAATAATAATACCTAATGTACTTCATTTTTTTGAATACATTAAAATCAGCGGCAGCCAAACAAGCGATGTTTGATTTTTACTGATTCAACTGAAGGGAACGGACGGGCATTATCAAGAGAAGCGAACTGACTTGAAATTATCTTCTTGAGAAAGAGTAGTGAATGCAGAAATCAGTTGGAGACACAGCAAAACCTGATTTTCTGTATAATTTCTGTGTAAGCGGGACACATGCGAATGTACATGCAAACTAATCTAAATACAAAATTCGTCTGGTGCCTTTTTCCCTGTAGATTTTCTAAATGCAAAAAGCAGGGTCCTTCGCAACATTGATTTTTTTTCAATGAGCTAATATCACTGCAGTAAGTGCGACATATAAATTAGCAGCCAATGAGATGAATAAAGTAATATAGATGAGCAAATTGCACGCACAATATAAACATTTTTATGCGGTCCTTCTTCATAAAAAAACGAATGCTCCCATACTCTTCCACAAAACAAACATTTTTTGTGCGCTTCAATTCAACTCATTCACTCTCTTGAAATTCTAAACCATTTTGTCAATAATGTGAACCTAATTCTTTTTCTCAAAAAAGAAAGATTAAAATGTTGTCACGGAATATTATTACGGCATTTATCATACGTCAATTGAGCAACTCCAAGGGACAAAATCGCATTTGGGATTTGTTTTTTTAAAGCAAGCAAAATATTAGCTAAAAAATTTTTATTGTTTTTACAAGTACAATTTTTTACTCTTCCATTTTTATGTAAAAAAAAACTGGTGGCATATTATCCACCACAAAACATAGTGGCACGTGGTACAAAAAACGCTTCGAACAGCACAAATTTTGCAAAGGGAAAACACAATAAATTACTTATTATCCATGTTAGCATTAATTTTACTACGATAAATTGCTCAATGATTATAATGATGGCTGTGGTAACGCTGCTTAGTAATCACGAGGGAAACAACAAAATTCAATTGGGACTGAGGCCAAAGGCCCTCTCTTGTTTGGTCATCTCTCATACACAACCATGATTGCAGAGTTTCCTCTAAAGTCGTGTTAAAATTCTGCTCAACCTCACAACAAAATTGTAATTCTCATGTGCTATGTATTTGGTTTATAGCTTCCAGTTTTTTTTGGTGCTGCTTCTAACCAAACAACCCTTAAGAAGGCCGAGTTGTTGACTCCTCAGTACACAAAGTCTTTACGCAGTACTTCAGTATATACAAGTTCAAAAAAAGCAGGTCAGGCGAATGATGTGAATGCTTATGCATCTGCCCAGTTCTGTCTGTCATGTCGAATGCCTCAGTTCTACTCACTTCGTGCGAATCTTTGATTAAAATCTTTTATACTTATACAATATACCTACACTTCGTAGAAGCTTGTAGTTATTATATCGTCTATTCACGAGAAAACTAAAATCCCCGTAGGGAATACTACTGCCTAGATTAACCTATCGAAGTAATGAAATGATGCATAATCTGCAGTGAAGTGATATGCATAAGTCCATGCAATTATCAACCACTTTTCATCTTGAAATCATTTACTTTCTGTGAAGAAACAAGTGCCACCAGCTATAGGCCGTCGCGTCACGGTCTCGCCTGTGATAACGTATTTTTTTATTCAGAAATCAAGCCAATAGATTCGTCCTCTCAGAGAATGAATGGGAGACAGTTTATTCAGGCTAGGTAAGTTAATCGACTCGGAATTGACGATGACACTAGCAATTTTTTTTATAAAAAATGCTATCACGCAATTGTAAAGCAGTTGATAAGAGGGATGACAGGAAAAGTGTGGGTTAGTATTGATACAAATTTATATTTATTTACTTACATGTTTATCCCACTTTTTAAAAAAACAACCAGGTAGATAATTTCACCCGACATTACTTTAAAAATATAATGAATCGGAAAATTCAGAGCACACCGGAAAATAAAATTGGGATAGGCACGCTTTTTTGGGGCTGCTCAACAATATTTTTCTAGACTAAGCATCCATCGGACGGAACGGACAGGGTTAGGTTGAAAACAAAACAAGGGATGTTACACCAGCGTGGAATAATTGGAGGGCATAATGAATATTATTTTTAATGGGAAAAAATTAATCTGTGTAAAAAAATGAATGGTAACACATTTTCATTATTCCCTCCCTACTCCACTGTCGGTGGGTACCAGCAGTATCCTCACATGAATCATGAAACAATGCGCGCAAGGCAAATATAGGCGATATAGTTTACAAGGAGGATTTTGCAGAGAGCGATAAATAAAAAAAAATCGTAATAGCACTTTTTTGATAGGATACAACACAATGCAATATTTCTGCAGTGTTGACCTCTCTGTCTTTCTAAGCTTTAATAACGATAGTATAAAAACAATGTAATGGAGATCAACCCATTCTTTTTTTTTGTGAAAACCTGTTGCTTTAGTTCTCATGCTTGCAAAATAAAACCACCATGCAATCATAATGTCCTCTTCACATCATAATCACCATCATGAAAAAAAATAACAACAAACAACCGAATGGAGACAGACCTTTTGCCGTCACTTCACATACCTCCCGCTTTTGTCTCTCAACTCCTCTCCCCTCGAAACAAAGAGGTGGTGAGTAGCAAAGCTCAATAACTTTTTTTTTTGCAAAACAACATTGCGTACAATAAGCCAGCTATGAAGTTCTATGCACCTTTATACTTTGTAATGAACGTTTTTGCAATCGACAACAAAGCCCCCATCAAAAAGGACAGAAGAGCCCTTTACTACTTTACTTCTCGGTGTCTATCCTGCGTGTATTCACAATCATGGCGCACGATTTTTAATAGAAGGACATCAGGGTTTTCAGATCCACTCACTCAGCCGCCAATTTCCCATTGAAAGTAGTCTTATCGCATTTTTATCAGGTATAAATTTAATATATTTTCAAGATACTTTTTTTTCTCATTCACAATATTGCATGTTAGTGGTGGGATCATGGTGAAAAGATTAGCTTTAGATTGCCATTGTCATCATCATCATATTACTGACAAATATATTCTTTGGATCATATACTAGTCGTGCACCAAGTTAGTAGTGAAATTTTTTTTTTGCATTAGCCATCGCTTTCGGCTGTGCTTCCCAGTGCCAACAAAGAAAAAACAATGCAAAAATATACTATATTATACCGCATGGCATTACACGAAAGAGATACAAGCTAACCATGAATCTCATCATCACCATCATTCACGGGACAACTGGTTTTCCACTGGCCTCCATAGTTGCGTAATGAGTATATACATATATTTAGAGATGCCTACCAAATATTGAGGAAACTGGGTTCCTTTGGTGCTCGGAGATGTGAGGAATGGAATCCGTACATGATTTTAATGACATGCAAAACCAAACAATCAGGTATACATTACCATCACATTTTGCCAGTCAAAGATCTTGTTTTTTATTGGAGTAAACCAGGTAAAATATGCGTAGAAAAAAGTAGGTATTCAACCTACACAACGTCAATGCCTTTTTGTTTCTTCATCTGCTGCTCTTTGCTTGATAACACCGTTAAGTCGCCTACATACTTTTCCTTACATGAAAAGATATCCACTTGAATATAATCAACGACAAGAATCTGATTTTTTTGTGCGTGTTGCATTCATTTCATGAAAGAACAAGTTCCCTTTTCCTTCTCTCCCAAAACAAAATCTCGTCCTTTGTCTGGCGTGGAATTGGTAGAGTGTGTCTGTCCACTTCCGAAATGGATGAAAAGGCCATTTATTATTGTATTTTTCCTTCCCCTTTTTTGCCCACCAGGTTATCATCACACAAGCTCAGATTCTGAATAAATCGTATTGGCCATCGCCCTTTCCGTCACTAAAATACAATATTCTCCACGCGGATGAGAGAAGGGATGTTCAAGTCAGTCCCGTTCTTTTTTAGTTTTGCTCCCCGCATGCACGAAGTGTGCATACATCATGGCAGGGTGATTGTTGGTCGGTCGGTGCCGTGAATTGAAGAGAAAGTGCTCGCTCCTCGCCGTCGTCGTTATACTTAATAATGTCACGTAATGAATCCAATTCCGCTCCCAGTCGACTTGATTGTTTGGTGGTGATGGTGCCCAGTAATGGTAATAATAATCATCATATTAGGAAAATTATAAAGTTGATTGTGTTCGAGAGAGTCAGTGCCTGCAGCAAACTCTTGGCTACATTGTAGAAGAGGAACCTAATATGTCCGTTTTTGCATACACACACACATCAGTGAGTGTTTAAATGATATGAGTAAACGATAAGTTATAGAGTGCTTGGTTCAGACTGGCATTGTCTGTAATCTCGGGTTTTTTAATATATTAATCCTCTCCTCTTTCCCTTTCAACTCGAGCGAGATTGAAAACGAGCATCCTTCATTTATTTTCATGTTGACTTTTTTTATTATTATGGTATTGTGAGCAAACGGAATGAAGGAACTTCACTTCCGGAAATCAGTATGAGTTTCCCTTTCTCCCTGCTTTGTTCACCGTAGCTTTCGCGTTTTTTTTTTTCATGTAAATGATTGGTGGTGGTGGTGTGTTCGGTTACCAAGTGAGGCTTTGTCATGCAGTCTTCCCCATTTTTATTTCTTGCGGAATCCATTCATCATGGTTCAATATAACGCGTTTTTTAAAAAAGCCCCAACTTGACACAGAACCTAGCCCTTCGTCTTCCTCTCATCCTCGCCATTGTTCTCGCACAGCGGTGGCATTACTCATTCTTCTTTATTAGCTGAGCGCCGGTTGTTCCTTTTAATTCTCCGATTTTCTATTGCTTGACATGTCCTTATAATTTACACGGTTTTCTGTCCCACCGACAACTCTCTTCTTCGTCATCGAGAGAGAATCAAGTTGGAGAGAATGAAAAAATGGGTACGTGAGAATTACATCCCGTCTTTCATTCCGTAACAACAAAGATGACACTATTAATAAATAGTTCTAAAATTATATTTACGCGTTTATACATTGTATATGACCAGCTCGGTGTTTAAGACGCATAATTTGTAACCCTTCAGCTCTGTAGATGTAAATGGGTATGATAAGGGCTGAGTCACACAACTCATAAAGTCCAAACTGTGTACTTTTCATTTCACTCGATACCTACCACAGATTTAACTAAGCAAATTGCATACCTTTTAATGGTGGTGGAGTTGGCATCACAGGCTTCCTGTCATCGCTCTCTGGTGTCAATTCCCTCTGCTGATGACGTCCTTCACCCTCTGTGAAAAAAAAAACAGAAATGAAACACGTAAGTAAATTGGAATAAATTAAATGAAACAATTGAAGCCAGAGCGTTTTTTTTTTCATGCGTTAGATTATAATTCAAGCAAGCTGGTACTGCTGTACCAATGCACAATAATATCTTTCCATTTTCTGTGTAACTATCATTTTTTTTCCCTTGGTAGCCTTCCCTTCTGTACACTTTCTGTGCTGAGCAGTTTTTTCAACCGTAAAGTACCCTTGCTTGCATGTAACAAAAATAAATTTAATCGTTTATAGTGATCAGCAGAACAAAATTGTTGCACGGCTTATCTTTCATTAGAACATGCAATCACGGCAATAAAACGTCGATCAACAGGAGCCAGGAGCACTGTAATATTTACCCACATTTTTGTGTTTCTAGCTTGTCTGTTACTCAAGCAGGGAATGCAAATCGGCGGTAAGTGTTCGTTGTTTTGTGATTAACAGTTGCAGGTTAAAAAATGCAGCAATAATAATTGTTAAAAAAGTATTATCTATGAAGTCATGGTTCCAATGAGAGGGTAAACGAATCATGGCTAGGAATTTTTGTGTACTTACAACCGACAACTAATTACGCAGTCAACACGACTCGAGACTTGAGCATGGAAGGTATTTGACTCACCAAAGAATGAACAGGTGAAGTACCCCATTTTCCTTTAGCTTGCAAATTAGTATTTGGAGTTTAGTCCTACTTACTTCTCGACAAAATCCACGACGTAATCATTATTCCTTCTTGAGAAATAAGGTATCCATTTTTCTATTTTGCTTCCATGTGAACAATCAGCACTCCTTGAATGCACCTACTTTATTTGACCTTTCACAAATACCGAATTCATTCGAGGAATTTACATTCAGTATTATCATGTACTCCATTTCATCAGCACGCTTGTCGCCACCGACATTCTTAAATGCTCGGAGCAAAAAAATATAGCCTTACCAATGAATTTATAATACATAATGCAAATCTATTTTGGATGTGTCAGGTTTTCAGCATTTGAAATGAGCAAAACTGCAAGGTAAATTCTAATCCGCTTTATATATATTCACAGAAAAGAAAACAAAAACTATATAATAAACGGAATACCTACACACTTGTTGATTCACCAGCTCACAATAATTCATTCAAATCTTGCCTTACACGCATTTAAGGTCAGATTCATTTTCCTTTAGAGAAATGAAAACATGATAATTACATTTAAAATAAATTCAGAGTTTTAGATTGTTGCTCAGTGAGTGAGTGCTTGAAATATTGGTTTATATACATTTTAGGTTGAACCATTCCATTTTATCATTTCATCGACATGATTTTTAATAAGCTTTGCAACAAAATTCCCTTCTCAGAGCACCACAAATCACCGCCAGCGCATGCGTTACATGCCATTTTCTAATACCCTTTTTGTTTGCATGTATCTGTTTGACTTGTGTTTATAAACTTGCAAAGAGATACGCCACGCACAAGGAGCCCTCTTTTCAACTGCCCCAAGGTGCCATTTAAGTTTACACATGTAAGGGTACACAAAGTGCAAAAGGTATTTCATGGGAAGTTTGCATTAAATTTTTTTAAAATAAATATTATGGTGAATACATCTGGCCGCTCGATGATGATTGACGATGATATGATAGTGGCCAGCAGCATCATGAGATCTGTTTCATCCCCGCGCACATATGTAAAAGTACATGTACACACTTGTGATTTTTATTTGCGTCAAGGATCAGTGAACTGATACTATTTTGTGTGCCATGTGCCTCAGAGCACAAACTAAGTCTACTTACATATTACACATGTGGTAACAAGCGACCATTACGACTCTTGTATTTTATGGTTTCTTCTTAAATCATTTCATGATCGCATTAATAAACCTTTTTTCCCATTTCAAGTGGACGCATTCATAGGTATTAAGAAAGACGGGCGGAACACTACGTGATTTAGGATGGAAGAAAATCAATACTATGTGTCTGAAAAGGAATGATCGTTAGAAAAAAATTAGCGCAATTTCCAACGTTGCCATTGGTTTGAAACGTACCAAGGATACCAACTTCTGAATTACATATATTATCATATTTTTCGAATGAGCAGTCCCTTTTCAAACACACTGTTTGTGATTGAAAAATGTGCCAGGGTGGTTATGTGTGCCTAAAGAGATTATTTTAGGATATCCTTCTAACAAGATTTTCTCCTCAATTCTTACATCACAGACCCAAACAAATGTCCAGGGATACAAAATTTTGTATATTTCATATGCTGGCATTAGGAAAAAGCGTACGTCCATTTTTTAAACAAAAAAAATATTAAAAAAACGCATATTTG
The DNA here is from genome assembly GCA_027744215.1 of Troglopedetes dispersus. Classification (NCBI taxonomy): domain Eukaryota; kingdom Metazoa; phylum Arthropoda; class Collembola; order Entomobryomorpha; family Paronellidae; genus Troglopedetes; species Troglopedetes dispersus. Next base: position 10,046 of record JAHZNF010003551.1, on the reverse strand, counting down.
CTTAAAAATGTGTTTCCCTTATTTTTTGTTTTCACAGTGAAGTGTTATGTGTGTACCCGAGCATATTCCGTTTTGCGAATACAAGTGGCGGCGCGCGTTGACTACGGGCTGTATCGCGTGTATACTTGCTAAATGTTGGTAATATCCTTAACCACTTTCACAGTTCTATTTTAGTTCCCTTTCTTGCTCTCGCTCCAAACTTACTGACTGACTGACTGACTGAAATGTTCCTCCTGGCATGAAAGACCATCCTACATGTAATGGGGAGGTATTTAAGTGGGTGCCATGAAATGAGTATACTGTACGCAACAGCAACATCACAAAAATATAATCCAAGCTTATTTATTATTATTTTTAATAAAAAAATCCTGTTCCCTTTATTAATCGCATTTGCAGTGGTGGAACGCTCAAATATTACTGATAATATGGGAGTTGTTTTGGGCTTGGCACTCAGCGATGTGCTTTTTTTCTCTATCTTTTCATTTCAACAGATTGTGCCATGCGGTACGAAAAAAAACTGTATATTATATATATATGTATATAAATAATATGTGTTTTTATTTTTTATTAGTTTTGCATACGTTTCACAGTGATTTTTTTTTCGTCAGAGTGACTCGGCCTTTTTTCTTTCTCAGCAATCTCTGCCATTTGCTTTGCTGTCCCCATCTTCCACCATTTCACATCACTTTTTCTTATGCTCAATACTCAGACAAAATAAAATCTCGTGTTGATAAATGATCTGTTTCAATCACTTATCCTTCTTCCTATATTTTTTTATTCGTGTGGTGAAAACCTACATCGCATTGTGGATTGGGAACACTTGCCAAATTCGGAAAATTGACAGTATCATTTAAAAAGGCATAAAGACATGTGTGAGTGTGTACGAGCAGCGCTGAATGGAGTTCAAGAACTCGTGTGCGAAAAGCATCCTCAAGAGAAAAGAAACACATGTCAACACAGTAGATAGATGTCGTAAATGAAATGACAGTAGTACCACTCCCGTTCTCACATGACATTATACTGCCACTGACGGACTACTCATGCCGTTCATTCTAGTAATAAAAAAATGTATGTATGTAAGTATTCGTCTACGCCGTGACATTTTCTTTGCGTTGTAAAACACGTCCATAAAGGAGGATTTGGAGTATCACATAAAAAATTAAGGGAACTTCTTGCCACTTTCAAAAAAAAATTCAATACGTCACTATCTGCTAAATCCTCTGGCAAGCATGCACACACTCCGTTTGCTCACTTAATTAATTTCACTGGGACAACTGTCATTACAGCCTGCATTGTTTTCATTGATCAGTGGCCATTATTATTAAAGACCCGGTGGACGTTTTCCCTTGTTCATGTTTCAAAAAGCGTTAAACGCAATCCAAGCATCGATAAGGACGTCAATGAGGACGTAAAAATGTAATTTGAATGAGACTTTATGAGACACAAAGTGGCATCTTTAGAGTGTAATAGACTCTTTCATAAAAGTTTTGTAGTGTCTTGTGGTTTGCCTCACTTTCAAAAAACATTCCCTGTGGCTTAACTGGAGCTTCTGTAGGACAAGCTGTAAAAATCCCTACATTTTTTAATTGGAAGAGAAATTGTGTGATTTCAGAAAACGGTTGCGTTCGTTTCGTTCGACTAACGACGGAATAAAACTAATTAATCCCCTCCTCCATGTAAATCACCATATTGCATTTAATTAAGTGAACGGCAGAGAACATTACGAGCATTCCCTGATGCAAAGTCACCTTTACAAAAAAAACAATAAACGGACGTGTGTCAAGCTCAACTTGAACATTAGCTTGAGTGACACATGCATGAGATGTAATTGTCGTGCTGGGATTGTTTCATGAGGAGCTGAACACATTTTTTCCCAGACTTTTGTGGCGGCCAAATAGCACGCAGAAGTTTAATGGGATACTTAACTAGCTTCAAGGTTCCCACAAGTGGTATCGTCATCCGAATAATTCCCGCGTGACATTCCCCTTCACCGATATATATGAAATATATCTTAAGTTAGTCGGTGATGCATGGTGGTTTTCCAATCTCCGTCTAAAACTGGCGATGATGATGACAAAAGTAATTACGCAATTGCCCATTTCATCTCTATTTCTACATGAAGCAACGAAGAAATATGTATATGGAGACGGAGAACAATAAAAAATGAAGTAGGTACGATCCCCTTCTACAATTACCACTCATCATGCAAACTTCCTCAGCAATGAGATGAGGCTGACATGGCCAAAATCGTTGCTCTCCACTTTATATTTTCTCCAACACGGAAAAATATACGCAATTGCTGGATAATGAGCACTCCAGTTGCAAACGGAGGAAACGGAGAAGAAGGAGAGAGAGAGAGACAGAGAGAGAGGAGTACGTGGACTGTGTGCAATATGAAGTTAAGCTCGAGCAGAAAAAAAAATTTTTTCAAGTGAGCAACAAAAGATTCATCTCATCATCCAACTTTATTCTCTCCCTCACCGTACTCCTCCTGTCGTTTTTTTTCTATCTGTTGGACAGTCTGCACACCAGAGAAATAAAAGTCTGTTCCGGACTTTTTATCCTTTCTCACTGGAAAAAATAGATGGTACTCCTCTCCTGACAACACCAATTACCAGACAATATCCCAATTACACAAGCTAATAAATAAAGTTTTTTTTTAACTCATGCTCCACGTAACACTCGCAACTTCACCAACTCCCCGATTATTACAATGGATGGGATGATTACATGGTGATCATTCCACCGCTGCCAATGGTAGTGACGTTTGCACGTCTGTTCGGCTGTTGCCAGTTGACCTAATCGTTTCATTCTTTCCAGACACGAGATAGATACAGCGAAGCAGGCAAATGTACTGGTTTCATTTTAAAAGATGCTCATTCTGTCCCAACGTAGTATTTACGGAGGACAAACACTGGTATTCCATGCTTTTCAGAAAAAGCAGGGCGAAAAAGAGGAGGCTTGGAAAAGTGAATAATAAAAGACAAAATGAAAGACGGCTGGGATGAACTCTGCTGCTTCTTAATAATACGTGTTCCACTTTAGCCCGGACAAGCTGTGGCAAAGTACAAAATCTTTCATTCCAGCAATCGCCATACATTGTACTAATAATTTTTTTTCACAAGTGGACACACACACACACACTTGCCCTGGTCTTATATTCATTCATTCATTGTCAGTTCGTCCTCTCTGTCCTGTGTAGTGTCTGGCATGCTCTCTCCTTTCTATATCGTCGTCATCATCCGGTGGTTTAAAAAAATGACTGGAGCATGACGGGCAACATGCATCCATTTAGGGGAGTAATTCAAAAAGAAATAGAGTCAAAAGAACAATTTGACAAAAAAAAATAATACTTGATGCACACAAGTGCCTGACTGGTGTTGCTGTCATTTGAAACCGAAGTGGTGTGCCGTCGTTTTCCCCTCTTTTGCGCTTGGAAAACACTCTCCGGATAATGCACGCTTCATTAACATATGCATGCATCAATTCCAGACCAGACGACACATGAGGACGCAAGGAGAGGGCCACAAGCGTTGATATTGCACAAGACTCAGTTTGTTAAAAAACATCAGAGATATAGAATTTCAGGAGGGAAACTTCCAAATGGAATATAATGTATATAATACCATGTACATAAATGCATATTTAATCAGTAGAGAATGTGTTTAAGGAGAATTGAAGCAATAATTTGGATTATTTTCCGGTTGTGGACACACCACTCTTCTCTCTGACGCAACAACTTATCTCCTCCACACTGTCGGACTGGGCGTAAATACTTCTTTCTTTATTCAGATGAACCGGGCCTACAGTGTCACCGACTTACTAAATTACTATTTATCTTTTTCCCTTAAATGGAGCCACAGTATTTTTCTTGGTATACTTGGCTCACTGGAGTTTTTAATCATCTTTCCCCGAAAGAAAAAAAAAGTGTGTAGTAAGACTAACAACAAGTCTGTAAAAAACCCAAGTGATGTAATCCGTTTTCATGATGACGATGATGAGCCAAGTCAATAAAAAAATGATCGTATTGAAATTACGTCAACTGTGTTATGTGCATTTTCAAGTGGAGCATAGAGCGCGTTCGTACCCGCATGTCCAATACTCAGCAGTTCAGTCCTTATTGGATCTTTTGTTTGTGAAAGGAAGCATTAGCTGAGTAAACTAGGGTATTTTAATAGAGAAATGAGATTGTGTGGAGCAGACATATATCACTGTAATGCCGGAATCACGAATATGGAATAGCCGTCATCACACCAGCGAAATTGTTTCAGTGTTTGTTCCCCACGCAAACAAAAAAATTATACGGACCAGGAATGCGGAGAGTGCGATCTATCAGGACTTATCCATGCTCCACTCACTCGTTCTCAAACAGATTTCCCCTTCCACATTTCGCATTTGCTACACATTCAATAGCGCTAATGGACACCAGCAAGGAGAGATGATTGGTGAAAAATGACTCTTGGGTAATGGACCTTTTCCTTCTCGTTCGTAATTGCATATACAACGAACATTGAACATTAAATCCTTTCCTTTCCAACAAAAAATCTGATTCTAACATGTTTCGGTTTGGAATGAATCGCCGTTTGGGTGGATACATGCAACAGGTTTTTTTTTTCAATATGAGGAGCAAAAACGCTGCCGAATACTTCGTTCCTCTTCTCACTTTTTTTCTATAGAGCCAGAGAGAGAGAGTTTTGAAAAGGCGGAGGAGGATAAAACATCCGCCGGGCACTAAAATTCATGGCACGCCACACACACAACATCCACTTTCCAGAGAGAGAGAGAGAGAGAGGGCAAAAGAGTTAAGTGAGTAAATCTCAGCAATCTACATAATATATATACACTATATGTATACCTTATATGATTCACGTTGTGTCGTCAACATCATATATATATATATATTCTCCTGTGATAATAATAATAATGGCACACATGGTAATAAAGATGAGCTTGAGAAGAAAAGGAAATGATGTCTCTCCCTATCTCTATTTTTGTTGGTCGGATTGTTGCCTTTTTTATTTCAATTTCAAATCTCTTCTCAATAATATTCCTGTTACCAGTTCCATTTTATTCGAGAATTGCCGAAGGTTGTGAAACGAAACGTTTTTGCTTTCCTTTCCGTGCATGCTCAGAGCAGCAGGGAATAATTCTCATTTATTTATATAGTTTTTATCATGGCGATGATGAGCACATGGTAAGTATAATTTTGGAAGCTGATCATTCTTTCCAAATCCGCATGAAAGCAACAGGCAGTTTTTTTTTCTACCAAAAGTGTATATCTCGCAGAGTCCATTATCCGCTTTTTTTTCCCTTAATGCCCTTCCTAATGCATGCATGCCATGCGATGAAGATGATGATGCGAAGGAAAAAAACGTCACTTCTGTTATTCAACGTGAGTGTATGTTTGATGAACGAGAAGCAGAGAAAAAATATTTTTTCCGCTGTGCTCTTGTTCAGTGTGAGCATAATAATACATAATATTATGGACTTTGCTCCCTCCCACAAAACACTGGAAGGAGGGAGGACAAACGTTATTCCCGTCCAGTCCGGTTCGGCTTAAAAAATTTTGTTTGCCCTTGTTTCGCCCGACCAGCGAAACAATGGTGAGTGCTCCAGCTCTCACTTAGACGCTGCTGTAGTTCTCCTTTTTCTGCAAATCATACACTCAAACAGATACGGGAAAACACACAAGATTTTTGTTCCTTTCAGGCAACCACTTGCCGTCTCTTCATTCCCATTAAAGTTAAGATGATGATGGTCATCATCATCATCTCCTCATCGTGCTGTGTGTTCGTTCCTTCATGTTATGTGGGTAGCAATAGGCATACGGCACACGAGTATATTACTCATAAAGAGCAGTGTTTTTCCTCATGAATGCTAACTTTAATATGGAAATGCCTAAGTGGCACCAATCCACTTTGTTTTTTCCATGGGCGTGAGGCATCCACCAATTTTCGGAGGAATACGAGAAATATTTTTATTCCTTTGTTTTTCAGCACTTCTTTTTCCTCCGAAATGGTTTGTGTTACTACGAGATCCGTGTTTTGATACCGTCCTATTTTATTATGCATGCATGCGTGTGTTTGTCTGTGTGTATGTTTTTGCGACGGAGACTGCTTTCGTTTCGTAACCAAAGCAGTTTTCTTTAATCCGCTGTTTTTTCCTCCTATTGTATTTGTACATTTGTACCCTATAAAAACACCGACCGACCCAGCAAACATGAAAATATTAGCTACTACGATCGTTTTTTATTGCCTTATTTGTTCTTTCTTTCAATATTTTTCCCTGAACAGAAAACATGATGAAGTTGTGTGCTATATGTACCACGATATCGCTATTTATGATGGACGGGAAAATGCAATTTAAATACTGTTTTTTTTGTGCCGACTACAACTTCTCCCCCATCAATTTAGCGATAATAATTTAGGTAGGTGAGACACGACGAAGAAGGATAAAAACAACTTATCCGATTTGAACTTGATTTCCAGACATCATAAAAACAAAAATACAGAACATTTTTTAAAAGTGCATACAGCTCGTCGGAAAGCCTGATAAAATTAAAAGTGGAGAAATATATAATCAATCAATTAGAGATATTAATTAGTTATGTCTAAAAAATTTGAGTGGGCAGTGTCTACCATATTCCTGCTGTAGAAAGAAATATTGTGCATAAATAGATATTATGCTTGCTGCAGCAACACAAAAGGCTTCTTGGTTTGAGCAAAGCAGTGCGATATTTTCTGCAAAATCAGCATGAATAATAACAGTCATTTACCACATACCATGTAGATGTGCAGACGCAATAAAATGGTGTGATAAATAAGAAAATAATAATAACACCAAATCGAATCACAGAAGCTGCAGTTAAAATCGCGTCGGGTGGGATACGCCGTTCTGTGTGACTCTTTTGCAAGTATACATATGTGGCACTGAAGGGATTTCATAATGTGTGCAGATTCACTCAAGCTAAGAAGAGGGGACACATTTGTACTGAAACGGAGTGGATTATTGCAACTACATACATCTATGTACGCACTCGTAAACTTCTTTACTCTCAGGATTATTATTTTTTAAAGTTTTGAAGGACGACGTAGAAAAGGTGACTAGTGTTCCTTTCTACATAGAGGTCGTTCTAACACAGACCCGCCCATAATTTCGTTTTTACAGGCAGTTGGAACGGAGACACCATCTCGGTGAAAAGGCAGTAACAGAAGTGGGCTTCTTTCTAATGTGCTTCGTGCTACAATAGAAAAGTTATTTTAAGGTAGTAAAGGTACACGTGCCGAAGTAAAAAAAGACGTTTATTGGGATGTTATTGTGTCGTAAATTTCTAATTTCGATTGGAAGAAAAGTTTTGACTCAGCACTTTCTTTTGCTGATTCGTTCCGCATTTGCGAATGACAACTGATTTCAATTGATTGACTAAGGCTGCACATGTACAAGCCTGAGTTTCTAGTAATTTTCCGCATTACTACCATTTGTTTGAAATTTCCTCCGAATTTTTATGAGAGGATAAAGTGTGCACATTGACGAGAGGATTATTTGCTAATTTGCATAACTTAATACAAGTGAAGTGCTGAGACATCTGTGTCGAGTCAGGGAAGTCACTTTGAACAACGTATTTGTGTATGACGGAAGTAAATATTCCGAAAAGGAACATAATTTGCAAGGCAAACATACCTGAATGCACTCATAATACCTTATCAAATTATGGCAAAGTTGAGCAAGGAGATTTGAGATAAAATTGTAGACACCATTCAATCTGACTTGCTATGACTCATGTTGGCAAACTCAACACTAACCGAATGTCGGATTTCATTTAAATAAATATGTATTAACCATATTAGTTGAAGGACTGCAAATATTTTGTTACAAGTGGAACGTTCGCTGCGACCATGATGACAGTAATAATAATAACATAAAAAATTATTTGGGATTGGAATGAGTTGACTAAAGAAACTAGTCACCGTATAGAGGAAAAAAAAACTTATAATGGTATTCAAGACGAAGGAAATATCACGAAACTAAATCCTTCATCTTGTCTTGACCTTAAAAACCTTATTATTGACCGCGCTAACGTCGAATCAATCAAGAAACACGAACCAATCCCATCGTAATGCCCACCAACAACAACACGAAAGGACAAACTTCATGCCGGCTGAGACACATTAACTTGAATGATCATTAACTTGTGGATATAGCAAAGCTAGGTGGGGCGAGGCGAGAGTGGTGATTCGATGCTCACTATTTCTACGTAAGAATTCGTGGCAAGAAATATTAAATTATTCTCCCTGTTGATCACATTGCCAATCTCTTTGCCACTTTTACGTTATTAAATTATTCGCCCTTGTTTGCGCACTTATGTTTACGAGCAGTGATCGGTTCCTCTTCAATCTTCCATGATTTAATAATAATAATAACACGTAAGGTATGAACCGATCAATCTCAAATTTTAGAGGATTTTCGTTGCTCCACTTTTTCTTAACATAATAACGTAATACGCACCTTGTCAGCGTTAAAGACATACGAACACACCACACCTGAGTAAAAAGTCGGCAGGGCTGCTTTCTGGGTACAATCCACTCGTCAATATTGCAAAACATGAGCGTTTTGAGCCACTTTCTTGTTTGTCAACGTCACGGAAAACTTATGTAAATTGTTGTGAAACTTTTCTTTAAGATCAATATTGATGAAATTAAGGAATCTTGGAAATGGATCTTATTGCAAACCAAGCAGTTCATATCATTGTCCAGGATACACGTGCCAAGCGTTTTTTTTAAATTTCATATCCGTTTTTAAAGTATTACCTTGTAACCGACCAACCGTATATGAATCAATCTATTCTTTAAAGCAAGTCCTAGTATCAAGTCATATGCTCGGTTTAGAAACTCCTTTATAGAATTGATTTCACGAGAAAAATGATGAAATTAAGGAATCTTGGAAATGGATCTTATTGCAAACCAAGCAGTTCATATCATTGTCCAGGATACACGTGCCAAGCGTTTTTTTAAAATTTCATATCCGTTTTGAAAGTATTACCTTGTAACCGACCAACCGTATATGAATCAATCTATTCTTTAAAGCAAGCCCTAGTATCAAGTCATATGCTCGGTTTAGAAACTCCTTTATAGAATTGATTTCACGAGAAAAAACACAAGGTTGGCTATAGGATATCTTCTTGGAAGAAGGAAAAAAAATATTGGAAGTAGAGTCACCATTCATTTCCCAAAATTGGACTACTTTGTTGGAAAAAATATACATGAAAATGAGGTACATATTATGATGATGCGTAAAAGAGGCAAAGAGATTGGCAATGTGATCAACAGGGAGAATGAAATATTATGATGGATGACGGGAATTTTTTTTCAGTCGTTGCTGCATGATTTGGAGCAGAAAATGTGAACAGAAGATGTATTTTTTGTGGTGTAATCTTGAAGAAGGAAGCACACGAGAAATGAGCATTCATTTTCGTTATCTTCCCTTTTCCCCACAACCAGTTCAACATTCTTGTTTATTTTCCAGAAAAACTCAATTTCTCCTGAGAGCCAGTCTCTATGTGTATCCATTTCTCCTTCACAGACAAGAAGAGAACAAACGGTTCTTTCAAAAAGTCCAGAGACAAGTGAGACATCATGGATTTGAATGAGCTCATCACGTAACCCTTATCATGAGCTGACTTGAAAGATGTGTGTGTTTATATGTGCATAAATAAGCTCATATATAATATATATGCTGTTTTTTCTTGATCATCAAGATATTTTCATGTTCTTATCTCAATCTCGTTAATTTAACGACCGAATTTGGAAGCTTATGTAAGGTATGCCGTATACCAAATAAATAGTACTTCAAATGGGTAATAAAATCCCATATAAAAACAAAGCACTCTCTTTGCACGTTCCGCCCTCACATGCGCTTGTAGTTTTCTGCTTTAATTGTTTGCCACACTGGAAAAATAAACAATTTGGTTCTTGAAGTCATTCAATATACACCGATTCACTAACTATGAGGTTCATTTGTAAATCCCCGATTTTATTCAGGGTGTCAAG
>JAHZNF010003550.1:0-16654 GCA_027744215.1 Troglopedetes dispersus | reverse complement strand
ACTAAATATATATATATGCACACATATGTGCTGACGGTGGTGGTGGTTGTGTGTGTAGGTATATATCTCCACACAGTATATTATTATGTACAATTTTTTCCCTTGTTTTATTTCACTCACAACACAAGTGAGACAAGACGAGTAAAAAAATACTACTGAAGGGATGAAGTTGGTTGGAGCACAGAAGGAGGAATTACTCTTCAAAATTATAGCAAAAACCTAGCCCATCTTCAGCTCTTCTCTCCTCTTCTTTTTTTGTCTTCTCCTCTCCGAAATATAAAAAAAATATTGTGAAAAGAAGGATAATTTTTGGAGAGAAAAAATAGTAGTTGAGGACTAATTTGTTGTGCACAATTTTTAGAAGAGAAGAAACAGAGCAGAAGAAGAAGATAAGCTGGTTTTCCCTCAGTTCAACAAAATGTTGAAGCTCATTCCGGTAATTAGTAGTGTCCCCACTGCGTCTTTTGTTACACTTCCTGGATAAGAGAGAGAGAGAATTGTGTGTGTATCTGTGTGTGTGGGGCTTATCCGGACGGATGTGGGAATAAAAATAGAAAAAAAGGAGGTAACAGGAAATTCGAGGTGAGCTACTTAAACTACTGGAGACGGCATTTTTTATTATTTGAAACACAAAACCAGATTTATTACTTGAGACAAAGTGAGTGAATGAGAAAATTGGAGCATCAAGTAAATACGAAAAAAAGAGGAAGTGATTCATTGACACATTCGTAGTTGGGCGACAAGTTTAAAGACCCGTCTTTTTTTCATGGACGTTATCCTCCTGTCAAAAATATATGTATTCACCTCACTCACACAGATAAGATTATTCAAGTTGCACATCCTTAAAAAAAGCATATCTTTTTTGGTTCGTCAAAAAAATATATTATTATTTTTGTGGGCGAGTCCCTTCTTCTTCTGAAATAAAATTTTTCTCTGATTTGTATTCAGCGAGCTGTGCGCATATATTTGTAAAGCGGATATCTTCTTTTTTGACGTTGACGTTTTTGTCGTGGTTCAAAGATTTTTATTGCGGCGGTTCACAGTTCTCTCAGTTGAGTGGTGGATATGCGCACGCTGCTGGTGTAGACTAAAATTTGGCAAATTGAGTTATTGAAACGCGGAGCGGAAGTGTGTTTCAGAAAACAAGTGCTACTTTTTTTACCTACGTAATATCCTCCAAAAGAGTTTTGCTCTGACGTAGTAGTAGTTTTGTGCGAATTAAAATTGTAATTTATGTCCCGTTCCTTTTTTGAGGATGTGTGCATAAAATAGTTGATGCTCCAGAAATCAGAATTAAATAAATAAAAGTCTCAAATGCTGTGCTCCTCTTTTACGAATAATAATGAGATATTTATATTATCTTTCTTTTTTGTGTCCATAATTCCAGGAGGATCTGTCTCACAGGGTGTGGTATCCATAATTCCAACTTTTAGAGGATCAATTAAATATTTATAAGTGTGAGTAAGCTGTAGTGTGTAATTTGTACTAAAAAAGCAGTGTTATCAGTGCAGCAGTGATAGTGACAATTAAAGAGTGGAAATAAAATTTAAACCATTGGAAACCGTGTGTTTTCTTCATTCTGTGATTTGAGTGTGTGAATTATTTATGGTGGTAGTGGTGGTGTCCGGAAGGAAACTTGATTATTTGGAAAGTTCGTCGTATTTCTGGAGTTCGAAATGGCAGGAAACATCAATTGCTCGTTGGACGACATCGACTTAGCCTCGTTAAAGGTAAATTACCATTTTCAGTTGTTCAGCTTTTTTCTTACAAAAATTACTTCAACGTCGGACATATGATTTAGCCATGGGCAAGCGGTACTTCTCACTAAGATCTTTAAAAGTTATCGGAGTTTTGGTTAACTAGACTTGTGTGGCAAACTCAGCATCCAAAAATAACTAACCGCCGCGGATCTACTGAATCCTTTACATTTTATGATTCCAAACGAGGAAATAAGAGGAAAAGAATTTTGAAGCATGGTTATTTCATCCTTTTTATGTTATGCTTGTCAATAAATAAATGTGGTAATAATCACGTCTATTTGAACACATCCAATATTTATTGCACGCAGTTCACTTCTCAAATGAATGGAATTTGTAAATACAAAGAAGTTGATTTTCAATATTATTTTTCTGCTTCCGTCATTGTGGTTGATGGTCTATTATATTGACACAATGAATGACCACTACTGATAGCCCTGCATTCTAGTGGTGGTAAAGTGGGCATGTGGGAGTGCAGTGCGCATAAATGGATGAATGACTTGTTTAACACCAACATCACATTAAAAAGAACAGGAGACGCATGACGATCTTTATTTTTTTGCTGTGCCGTAGTAGTAGTAGAGAGGGAAAAAATTATAATGATCATGTCACAAAATTATGTGTGTATGTGCAATTATGCACACATTAGCAGTAAATACACTTACACACTCGTGACGGAACAAGAACACATTCTTGTGTAATTCCTTTTGCCACCATTATTGATTCCTTTGAAAAGAAGGAATTTTTTGAACATGGATTTCTTGTCGGTTAAGATAAGAGAATATCTGTAGCACACGTCAATTGCGTATTTATGTACGTTGCAATAAAATGGAATGAGGAATTAATGATGCAAAAAATGTGTAAACACGCAAAAAAAATATTAACGACAAAACCTGATATGAAGCTGATTTTTTAATCATTTAAAAATGAACGTTGATCACTTTTTTTTAAAAAATTATTCGTTGCGTCAAAAAAAAAACGTCTCCTTCCAGATTTTCCCACCAACAACGACTTTACCACCACTCAAAATTTAATGATCCGTGCTTGTCCACCATATTATCATTATTATTTTTAAAAGAATGTAAAGGAGCCAATGGGCAATTATCGGTAAGCTTCTTTTATTTTCTTTTTGAATTCGCCGTAATACTCTATCTTACGTACATGTGTCCACAAAAAAAGATTTATCGTATGTTCGTTTACGCAATCTCCTGAAAAAAAATTGGTACACTAATGATGATGTCTCAATCAAGCTGATTGGAGCTCATTTGTTGGTGAAGAAAAGGAATTGTTGAGTCTGATTTGAATTTTTTACACTCACAAAAGCATTCACTCGTCTGTGTAGATACACATATCATATATGTATCTAAATATCTTTTCTTCTTTTTTTAGTACTCACGTTTTCACATATCTTCTTTTTTAATTTGTAAAACTCCGACTGCAGAAATCAGCATGGGATTATTTATTGCCAATTTTACTCATTTTGTTCAGACAAAGTATTTCAGCACACAAAAAAATTGGTAATAGTGGTGAACCTTTCTCTTTTTTAGAAAAAATATATATATGCGTGATGCAAACAGAGTTGCAGCAGAGAGTTATAATAATAGACACATACTTACCAGTGTGCATAAGAAAGAAGAAGTAGCAAAATTTGATTATTGGCAGGAGTCCACAAAAAAAAGAAATGATGATCAGATGATGATGCTGCTGTGAGCGTAATTAATGTACAAATAATTCAGCACGTGAAAGGTTTACTTATCTAAACTGAGTTGGTTTTTAGTATTATTATGGTGCACTTTTGTGCATTGATTAATAAAAAATTCTGCTTCAATATATTTTCGAGGAGTATCATTTTTGTTTCATTTTTTTCATAATTATTGTTAAGTAATCAGAGAAAATGGGAGGGAGCGTTTTTTTTCGTTCTTAAAAAAATTAAAATAATTCTTTTTCTCGAAAAAAATGAGATGTGCGAGATTAAGAAAAGGATTCGCATTTTATGAAACAAAAAACATCATCATCAATCACATCTTTTGAAGTAACCAAATAATCAAACATGTGCTTTCACATGTAGGTTTTGCATAGATTTTTGAGGGTGATACATAAAAGCAAACATCATTTTTTAAAAAAAATGTATTGTTCATTCGTATTTACAAGCTCCTGCTCAAGTGTGAATTGAATTTAATGAGTAAAGTTATTTGTTATTCTTGACCATCTCAAAAATAATAATAGCAAAGGAGGAGGAGGAGGAGATATGTGTCTACAATTTGTGCTTGTGGCCACTGGCCACAAAATAAATATTTTTGTATGCAAACACACATACAAATACAATAATATATATTTTTTATATCTACAAATTCCCTCCTGAAAAAGGAGCAACAAAAAGGCTAAGATTTTTTTTTCATGGGTACAGTTATATCTTTTCTTTGTCAGCAACTAATTATTGCGTGGGCCAGCAAAAAAAATAAGAGAGAAAAAAAATTCTTCTTCAAGTGATAATGATGACGACGCGGTGAGGATGATGATGATATGATAACACAGCAAATTTTTTTAGGGAAGAGGTGGAGTACGAGAAAAAAGTGTGGACAAAAAAAAATGTGCAGAGCATATGCATAGAAGACTATTGATCCCAAACGTTTTAGAGACAAAAGAAGAGTGAGCACACACCAAGTCGGCATAGTTTTTCTCAACCGTGCAATGACACTGGTCGACCTTACTACGTTGCTCTTTTGGCTGGGGAGAGGACGACGGGACTAATTGTTTTTTATGTCTTTTTTATTTCATTATCGGCCACAGCCACCTTTTCGTCACCAACTGCATCCTTATAATAATAATAACATACGTGGTGAAACATAAATTGTGTGTGCAAAGATATGAATGGAGGTTTTCGTTTTTACGTGTTGAGCATACTTGATTTTTTTAAAGTTTACGCAGTAGCCAGCTTGTGATGATGATAAGCAATATATTGGTTGAATTGAAGAGGAGAAAGCAAATGAGCATAAATATAATATCTACTATATGGTCATAAATAAGAAGTGTAGACATTCACATCCATCATATCTTTTTCTTTCTTGAAGGGTGATGATTTGAACCAAAAAGTTGATGAACTCACCAAATCACATTCAAATATTTATTTTTGTTTTTTTTTTGTGTATAAATCCAAACTGATAATAAAACAAACAAGGATACGTGCTTGAACAGACACACACATCAAATTTAGTTTTTATTTATTCCAGAATTTTTATTGGATTTTACCATTTAAAAACTATAATTATTATTTATTAACAATTTATAATTTGGAGAGAAATAAATCAAGCTCACTCCCATTTTGTGAGCAAAATTTTTTGAAAAAAAAAATGTGTCAAACTTGTTCAATTTACGTTTCAAGTGGAGTTAAGTAATAAATAAAAAAACACACATTTTGAATCAAGAACGCATTAGCAAATGAACGGGTAATAAATTAGAAAGCAGAAATGATAAAAAAATTAAACACACATAATAATAATCATCTAACTATATTCTTGATTACTTTGATTGCACGTTGAGCAATAATAATTAAATTAGGATTATGGGCATTCCAATTTTTGCTGAAAAAAAATGCATGTAAAAATAAATATCTAATCACTTTCTGACTCAACTTGAACCTTGTGCGCATACCAAACTCTGAGATGATCATGTACGAAATGCTTTAAATCAGAGTCTTTTTTTAAAGTGAACGTAAAAGTGAATTGGTTTCAAATATAATTTTCAAGTATTCAGCAACATTCGTGAGCTTTTATTTTATTGTATCCACACTTAGGTTTGTGGCCATTAAAGCATGATTGAGTGCGCGGTACTTTTGAGCAAAAAGGCGCGTCTTGCTGTAAAAAAAAGAACCTGTGTGCATGTAAGTATTTATTGCAAACATGCACCATTTTTTAAGTTATCACAAATCTTGATCATCAACGGCTGAATCTCTTCTCTTCTGAGATGTGTCATCTGCTAGGTATACATAGAGCCGGCGGCTTCTCCTTAATATTTTTTTGGTTACAAAAGACCAGTCTTATTGGTAGCTTTTTTTATTTTTCAGCATCAGCAAATTTTTTTGAAGGAATGAGTGAGTCATGAAATGGGTGACGACGACAGATTTTTGGTTTCAGTGTGAACAGCCACTTTGGACTTGACTCGAGAATTTCGAGAGAACTGCTTCGTTTAATATTTATTTTTTATGACTTGATTACCTCTGCGCACAAGGTACAGCACATTATCTGATGAAGCGATGATGACTGTTGTGAGCAGATCACATGTGTTCAGAAAAAATACCGATGAGCATGCGTAAGGAATATTTGAATACGTAATAATTAAGTCGAAAAAATTGGCTGTTAAAATTAAAAAGTTAGATAAGATAAGAAAAGAGCTGCGGTCACTACTACTCACCAATTCCGTGTGAGTTGCTCATTAAAATTGCTCCGTAAATGACGGAACCAGAAATGTGAGTCGTGAATAAGGTAAACAAAATATACGCATTCGTCATTGGCCCAAACGTAGTTTACGAATGTAAGATTCTGATTCCGTTTCATTTGTTTTCTCACTCATTTCCCAGCTTCAGGTGTGTAGGTGTAGGAGACTATCAACAACTGAAATAAAAAAAGATAAGCTCTAATGTTTTTACGTTTTGTTTTCAATGGAGCATTCAGTAATGCGTCATCTATTTTTTTTGTAAGCGAGTCAGTCACATTATTATTGACATGATTATTTGCGTAAAATAAGGAATCATGAGATATTTTTACTGTGTGCATCCATTCAACGTCATCGTCTTCTTCACTTTAAAAACTCAAACATAATATATTTTTTGTTTCATGAACACAAAAAAAATTAATAAGCCGACACATTTTGGAGTCCTGCATGCATTTTTTTCTTGTGTCTTATATATACACCGGTACATCTTCTTGCATCCACTCCCATCTCGTCATCATTATCATTTATTTTATTTTATTTTTTGTTGAATGTGTGCACACACTGTGCACAAAAATATATACTTTTATTTTATATCAGAAACACTTGATGATAATGATGATGATGGTCACTGCAGCGTGTAATAGAAATTAGGCGCATCTGTACTCACTCACTCATCTTCATAAAAAAAATGATCGTCCCAAAACGAACCTCTTTTTTTATTTATAAAGTCAGATGAGATATCCCGTTTGTTTCATTTCAGAAATTTACTAACAAGAAGAAAAATCTTTTTTATATCCAAAAAAAATATTCGCAGGTTGTGAACATAAATTTTTTTGTGAATTCAGACACAAAAAAAAGTACCAAAAAAATGTACAATAATGAAGGATTTTTTTGTGCCTTGATAACACGCTATTGTGCAGATGTGTTTTTTTTTAAACGTAACATGGATTATTTTCATTGTCATCATCATCATCATCACCGTCAATTTCATTCATTATTATAGACAAGGGAAGCCATTATTATTATTATGAACGTTGGGCTTTTCTGTGTGTGTGCATCATAATATATACTTTTTTTCTTTGTTACTTGTTACGTATAAGAAGAAAAAACGTGAGGCTTTGTGCCATTATTGTTTTTGGGAGACCAACCACCACCAACCAACCACCGCCAAAAAAAGAAAGATATATGAAGCGCACTGCAGAGTTGTGGAGCACATCTGATTTCTTTATTATAATAATAATAATATTTTTTTTATATTTTACTTTTTAAAGAAGAAGAGTAGTCTTCATTATCCACGTCTGAATTTCATATTGCACATTTTTTTACCCAAAACCATTTTTGAGAAGAATGTATGAAACAGAATGTTCCTTATTGTTGAGCTTTTGATTATTTGCCCATTTTTGTGCATGCGTGATTTTTGCACACAAAAACCTTTTTGTTCCTTGAATGAATGAACCTTGGTGTTCTTCGTTTAAAAAAAAACTGGATGCTTATTCGCGTTGTAGTAGGTTGTCTTTTAGTTGAATAAACCTTTTGGAATTATTCGTTTGGAGAAAAAAATATATTTGTAATTAGAAAAGACACGTTTTGATCATCTCATTAGTTCAGCTGTCTATTTATCCACAAAAATTGCAATGTGATTAAGGGTAAATATTTTTTTTGGAGGGAATAAAAACCTGTTGGGTTGCTCACATCACCATTTTTAGACACATGCATGGTCAGACTCACTCTCATAAATAAATGGGGATAGGATGGTGATCTTGTCTACATTTTTTTCCTGTCTTTCTTGTTTATTATTGATACCGGCAAAAAAATATAAGATGGGAATGGTCAAATGGTGCATGGGGCTAAAAAAATAAATGGAGAAGTAATATTGGATACCATAATAATACTCAGAAGAAGAAAAGGAGCAGCAGTTTTGCAAGAAAGAAGGAAAAGAAGTCATAAATGTCTGTCAAAAGGTAAACAGTCTGTGAATTGTCTGAAGTGGCCCACGCATCCATAAATATCTACGAATGTATTTATGCGCACAGTGAAAAATATTTTTGTCTTTCCTTCAAGATGCAAACAAGACATTGATAATGAAAACTTGATTAATTCATACTTAATCACGCAACAAAGATCACAGAAAAGTAAACTGGTCGAGTGAGTGAAGAGCAGCGGTGTGTCCATAATAAATGAGGGTTATCCCCACAATGGACAAATATGTCCTTGATGTTGCTATTTCATCCTTTTATAAAATTTAATTTACTGTCGTCTAAGCCATATTTCCTACTATTATTATCGCATCATTCCGAAAAGTATAGAATGAGCAATTTTTTTGCTCACACTACTGTGCTACGGTTATCAAATAATAATGCTGCTGTGACAAGTATGAAACTTAACACTGACTAATGACCCACACGTAAATGAATAAAAAAATAAATTAAGTGTATACAAATTTTGTTATATAAGGTAAGGCGACTTCTCGAGTGCTTCTGATTGGATAAGATAATAATAATAATGGACACAAAGTAGTAATGTAATAAGATTGGTACAAAAGTGATTAATCGTGAATCAAAAGGACATTGTGTGGATCAAGGAACAGAATAAAAATACTAATTGGTCATTTCAACTGTGCACAAACACTGGGACGGGCGGCTCAGATGAGGCATGAACGGAATGCGAGGAGCAAAAAATAAACGTAAATTGAAGGACACATCCTATCACAACAATCCATAATAATGAACGGACACACAATAATATCGACTGATTGAATGAATTGTGACCAGTAATGAGTGTTGAATGAATAAAAAAAAGAATTTTTATCTACGCTTGTCTTTCATACAGTTTTGAATTTAATGGAGGTCTCCATCATTCACCATTAAAACGTTTCAATTTTGGCGCAACAACAGTTAAAAAATATAAATTTTTTGCCTTGAATTCCCGACAGACCGTCACGAACATTTTTGTGAACACAACTCGCATGAAATACGAATGTGATGTGTGTGTCTCCTTCTCCAAAAAAAATCACATCGTATTATTATTGAGATACACATCTAAAAATAAGAATGTTTTTGAGTGAATGGTTCCTTCTTTCGAATTCGATGCAGTACTACTATGCATATTCATTGATGCACGTCAGGAACGCAAGCTGCAGTCAACGGTTGTCCATCATCAATTTTTCTTACTAAAGTACAGTTAAAAGGACTATGAACAGAAAGAGAGTCAGCATGACGGAGACAAAAAAAACATGGCAATGACTGACTGACTGCCATCCTTTTCTGCATCATTGTGCACATTACGATGTGAATGTGTACAACTGTATTTAGTGCACACAACGGGGATCTGCATGAAAATGAGGATTTTTATGGTCAACTTGCTTTCTTCGTCGAGAGGTATATTTCTTGTTGAGCCACACACCTCAACGTAGATTTTTGTTCCACGTGAAAAAAAAAGAATTCCTTCTTTAGAATACGAATAATAATTATTAGTGATAATAATTATAATAATAATTATAATAATAATTATTAGTGATTGATGACAGTCATATAACTGTGGTGGTGGTGGTGGCGGCGCTGGTGCAAAAGTGCAATAATGACATAAAGCTAGTATTATTTACCTCTTACTAGTATATTACTTTTATTATAGTATATTATTATATTAGTATATTGGTGACTGCTTCACAGCAATGAAAATGCATAATATTATGGAGGCATTACTATGATTACAATATTTTGCTCATGATTATGGTACACTCCTTCTTCAAGTTTCTTCTAGAGTTCAAGAGCAAGTTGTTGAGTGAGACTGAAGTCTTATTGTTTTTATGCGGCATTACTACTACAGCTACTACTCACCTCTGAGTATTTTTGGTCGCAATATTTGTTACGACTGTTAGTTAAAAATATATTTTTTATTGTGATTCATAATGAAACCAGAACGAGGAGAAAACAATATTCAAATCAAGGAACAATAATAAAAAAACATGCATTTTAATCCGGCTCCATTATTCACATAAAAAAATGCCGTAAACAAAGTTTGATTCGCAATACTCTTTGCATTGATGCAAAAAAGTAAAATGTAGTGCAGCGATAAGGCTTCTATACTCTTTGATTACAATTTAGTGTTGTGCGCATAAAAAAATGCAAAATGTCTTTTGATGATTCCTCCCCCAACAAGAAATAATATAATTTGTGTACTAACTGTTTTGCATTATGTGCTTCGTGATGCGTATCAAAAGTAACAACCAATTTTTTCCCCTCCATTGTTATCAATCAATGCATGGATGAATTGCTCCGAGTTGAGAGAATTGTTGTGTTCGGGATTAAATTGGATTTTATTTTCGAGCTGACTACAACAAAAAAAAACTATTTTTAACTCTTGTTTCAAAAGTTTTTTTTTCAGGTGAATTCAGAGAATGGCATGGATTTTCCAAGATTCTTTGAAAAAAATAGTTGCATTTCTTTGTAGAAAAAAATGTTTGCTACAAAATAAAATGAGACATGGTATTTATGTACACATGGCTGTTGTATCCGTTTCAAATTACTTGTTACTTTTTGTCGTCGTTAAAATGGAGTTTTACTTTGCGACTAAAAAGTCAGTTTTTTTTGCAGCAAATACAAATGAACTAGGTTGTATGCTGTTTAGCATGGTTTTTTAGGCTTGACAGAGGAGGAAATGGCCACCTATTGTATGAACAAAACGCGGCAGAATAGAAAAAGAGGAAAAAAATTGTTGTTTTCATCTTCATTTCATGAGCACAGATGATGATGATGATGTTGCGAGCGAATGATCCTGATGTGAAGTGTCGATAAACTACAAACACACTTTTCCTTTGCTCGTCAGATGATGATGACTACAAGGAAAATTTTTGCACACACACACATGCAAAGCAGGTGGATTATTATAACTGTGTGCATAATTCTCTCTGCTTAGGTATATAAATAATGTAATCATTTTGGTGAAAAGGACAAAGCCGCTGAAAACCATGTCATATACCGGATTTCACGAATGGATTTTTAAAATGACAATGACACATCGAAACAGAATTATTATTATGACTCCCGTGATAATAATAATAATAAAAAAGCGGTAAAAACAAATTTGCGTGGTAAGATAGTCTGTCTTCACATCAGCAGCAACAAGGCTATGAAAAGAGGGAGAAACTGTCATCATCATCATGAAAGTCGTCAATCCTCATTCGCATCACACACATCACATGAAAGTGCCATTTAAAGGAGGCTCTGTTCCTCACTTCATATGGCACTTTGTCATTTTTTTGTGTCACTTTTCTAGTACTCAGAAGAAAGTCCTCCTTAATGCAGAGTAATTTGTAACGAAGAGAAGGTTTTGGGCGGTTTTGATTGCTCAACTTTTAGAGGATCGTGGCTATAAAAAATAAATAAATTGGTAAATAATGTAATCATTTTTATTGGCTCGAAAGAAAGCCTCGAAAGAATAAATTGAAAAAAATAACAAAGATTTTTCCCGCAAAATGAAATCGGATATTCTGTTACAGCAGCTTGATTAGCAAATATTTTTCCTGTAAGATTTTCTTTACACCTTATTTTTATGGAAAATAAAATTTGTAGATAAATTGTCAGTCAAAAAACTGCGTGAGAGAATTATGCTAATTCATACACTGATGGTTGACAAAACCGGAAAATATTTTCCGCCCTTCCTTTTCATGTTTCATCCATGATTTGGCGTAGTTCCTTTTCCTATTATTTATTGAAGTGTGAATGATTATCACCGAGCATAATTCACACCTCCATTCACCATCTGGCCTGCCCCACATTTGTGAAGAAGCAAGACGCAATCTGTCACTGGCTTCAAACAATTTCGCTGGTGTCGTTGTTGGTTTAGATTTTCACTTAGGATAACTTTTTTTATGAGGCCAACCAACCCACCCTCTTCTACTTTCTTGTTGCTGATAAAAAGCAAACTAATTTAATTAAATCTTTATTTGTAAGGGAATGGGTCATTAAAAAAGGAAAATGGAAATCAGGCCCAAAAGATATTAATTGGTAGCAAGTTTTAAATAATTTTGAAGTAGGAACCAGCCAGACTTGGTCAGACGAGTCGCTAAAAATAAATTTTAATGGTGCCACATTTCATTTTTACACCAGCTTAAAATTGTTTCTTAATTGATTTTACATGCAAACGCATCATGTCGCTACTCTCATTCTTATAATTATGGCCCAAAAAGACAGTTTATTATGGTAATTTTATATAACCAAATCTGTCATTTGTGATTCGCCGTGACCTATGATCAACCTTATAAAAACCATTTATTATCACAAAAACGGTCACAATATTGTTTTACAATGTCACATGAAATTTTTGCAGACCACAAACAACAAGTCCCCTGACTATTTCAAATTAATGTACCCCACAAAAATCACAAAAAAAATTGTTCATGTGTCAAGTGTGTGCACAGTGTGCAACAAAAAAAGACAAGAAGTGGACAGGTGGTTGTTGTCAGCTTGTGACTTTGACAAGAAAGGATACGATACACTGAAGATGTGACAACGATACACCAAAACGCACGCTGGTGTGCTATTGTGGCGCATCCTAAAAAAATTGAACAGATTTTTTGAGGACGGCAATGTTGTGCTCACCCACCACGTCGCTTAAAAGCAATGTTGGGTACTTAGTTAAAAATAGCAGTTCAGAGGTGTATTTTTAATAGGATCGTTGGTAAGGCTGGATTATTTATTGTTACATTAATTTGCTCGTTTCTTGCTTTCGCATGTGACAGTTGAGAGACAGGTCGTGCAAAAAAATTTCTTTTTTGGACTTGACAAGTGAACAAGAAGAGTGTATTTAATTATACTTTTTGTACAACTAAAGTTATTCTTTTCATAAAAATGTTAACCACAACAGCAGAGAAGCAAGTAGGTCAGTGACAACAGAATAACGAAAATTATAATTGCTGGCGGAGGATTAGAGAAGAGGACAATTGTTTTTAAATGTTTTGCATAAAAAATGTGTTTTTAAATAAATACAATTTGTGCCTGTAATAAAAATACTTGTAGGGAGGTGAACCGTGACCCACCTCAACTTCATTTGAAAGTTAAACGTACTCTTTTGTCTCTCTTTTCAATGCTTTGAAGCCACATGTAATTGTTAGTTAAAATTATGTGATTTTGTTTTAATTGCAGGATCCGGCAGGGATCTTCGAGCTTATCGAGGTGGTCGGGAATGGGACCTACGGTCAAGTCTACAAAGGTCGCCACACCAAGACCGGCCAGTTGGCGGCTATTAAAGTCATGGACGTCACGGAGGACGAAGAGGAGGAAATCAAGCTGGAGATCAACGTCCTCAAAAAGTTTTCGCACCACAGGTAAACATTTTTGAAATTGCAGATCCGAAAGAAAGAATCGTGCGTGATAAGAACCATCAACGTAAATTATTGAGATGTCAGATGTTGCAACTGACTGGATTTCCTTTTCACTCAATCTTTCCCAAAAAATTGTGTTTGTTTTAGAAATATTGCCACATACTACGGTGCATTTATCAAGAAGTCACCTCCCGGAAGAGATGACCAGCTTTGGGTAAGTCTAAAATATAAAAATTAGATTATCATCACAACAATGGAACGGAAAGAAAAATAAAACAAACAAATTTTTCTAGCCATCCTGCCAAAAAATATCAAAAGTACTTTCACCTCTTCACCACCACCACCACCGTGAACAAACTTTTATTTGTTTGCTGTTTCAAAAAAAACTACGTCAATTCATCCTCTTTTTTAACGTCTCTCTCGGTTTTTGACTTTTGTGTGTATGAAGAAACCACCACTCTTTTTTTAAGTAAAACTTTTCCGGAAATGTGGAAAACTTCCGTAAAAAGAGAATTTGGAATGAGGTATTTTTCCCTCTGGTTCCCAGAGTGAGTCCCACTAGGTTTTTTTTTGGAGCATGAGATATGACTAGTATGATGAATCGCTGAAGATTATTCCGTTCATGTTTCTCAAACAGTTTTTTTTTCACCGGATTTTTTGTACCAGTTCTCCTCTTGCCACACAGAAGAAGAAGAAATGATCAAGAAGAAGAAGAGTGTTTTTTTTTTCTCAAGCATCTTCTCTCCTTTTTAATATTCTCTGAGCATGACAAGCCCCCATCATTTATCTTCTTTGAATGTAAAATGTAATGTGTGGCTGGCTGGTTGGCTGGCCAAAGTCAGTGTTTATTTTTCTTTCCTTTTTTTATTTAAACTTTCCCTTCTCCGATGTGAGATATGTTGAACCATGTCATTTTTTTTATCTGTTTCTTCTCTCCGCATTTTTTACCCCGACAATTTAAAGATGATATATGACCACACGAAAACGAAGAACGCCAGAAATATCAATAATGAAGAAGCGGTAGCGGTGGTGCTTTCTGCCAACCCGCTCGCTGCAACGTGATTTATGTTTCTACTGGTGTTTACTTTTTATTATGCTCATTTCGGTTTTGTTTATTGTTTCGATTTATTTTTTGTAGGTTATTGCTTGCGATGAAAATCCGGAGGCTACGTACGATAACAGGTAAGCTATGATGGGCATGGTTTACGAAAAACTTCTTTAAAAAATATGTATACTTAGACCGTGACTGACCCTCAAAACTACGATTAATTGCAACGAACAAAGAATATTAATTAATCATAAAAAGGAACATTAATGAAACCTATTTTCATTCTTCTGCGATAACTCTCGCGTACAGAAAAATACGATTAATTTACTACGGACTTTACTCGTGTGTAACGTATGTGTTTGTGTACTTTACGTTTTTCTCCAAATTTGTAAATGTCAAATGAACACAGTAGGTCTGGATGTGTGGGGGTCGTCTCGTAATCACGTTCCACGAGTGGGTCACGTTTCTCTTGTAGTTTTTAGAAAGAACAATGTGTAAACTAGTAATACAAAAGCATAATGATTGTAATACTGGCATCCTGTTTTGAATAAACTGTTCTTTGTACTTTCAACAGAAGTGACCTGTGGTCGTTAGGAATTACAGCTATTGAAATGGCAGAGTCTCAGCCACCACTATGTAAGCAAACACATTCACTCTAATTTTTGTATCCTGGCAAATTCCTCTCAGCTTCATCACCATCAAAGCCATTTGTATGCAGCTTTACTACTCATCTTACGTGCTCACTCCTACAAATTATGCTAATTGCTTCTATGTATGTTCCACTTTTTCCAGGTGAGATGCATCCCATGAGAGCTCTGTTCTTAATTCCCAGAAATCCCCCACCAAGGCTCAAGTCAAAACGCTGGTCAAAAAGATTTCACTCTTTCATAGAAACCGTTCTAGTGAAGGTACGTTCGCTAATACAAATGGAAAATGGTGAACCAAAATCAGCACATATTATTATCTCTCTCTGTGTCTCTCTTTTGTAGGATACGCATTTAATTAGCTCATTTGCATGATGAAACACTTACGCATCACAGAAGCCATAGACTGCCACAATCACCTAATTTAATATTTGCTCCACGTCTCGTCGTCGTTCCGCTGGTTTATGCTGATCGTATTAATCAGTTTAGTAGTAGAAGTGGTGGTGGATGATGATGATGATAACCACTCCACAAAAAATATTGAATATCCTCTTTTTTCCAGTGCTTATCTGCCTCCCGAGTTCCGTTCAATTTTTTTTTGTTCCCAGAAGAAAAATTTATAGTCACACATGCTCGAAAAAAAGAAGAATGGGGAAAAGTATATATTTTTTGGAATGAACCATAATATCCTCGTGTGTGTCTACGGTTCATTGAACCAGTCAAGATGCTTTTATCTGTTCGTCTCTTAAAGAGATGGGTATTATGTATCAAATGAACGGAGAGAAAAAAGGAGAAAAAAAAGGATTTCATTCCATTATGAAACGGAGCGTAAAAATCCATTCAGGACACGCCAGCACTAATACGCGTTTTGGGAAAAAAATGCTCTTGTAGTGTGTGGTATGTAGAGAGAGAGAATAAACGACTAGACGAGGAAGAGAAAATATGCTCCAGTTACTTTTTTTCGTGGCTCAATGGATTATCCATGTGCCATTCCTTTCTATTTCTCTCTTCCTTTCATTCCCTCCATCATTTGAAATGGAAATGGAAAGAAAAGAAAGAAAGGGTATCCAGCAAGCAAATTCATAAATATGGAGCTATTTATTTCCAGCGTGCCAATATACTCCCGAGATAATACATTTTTACCTTTTGTCTTGTATTTTTTAGAGAGAAAAATAATCATAAAACTATACTGGTGAAATGTTTATGGAGGAAACTTCGTGTGTTCATAATAGGAGGTGTGTATCTATTTTCATGGGAAAAGAAGAAAATGATAAAGGAGGAGATGAAGAACGAGAAAACATGCAATTATACTTTCAATCTAATTGTCGTACGTGAGCATTATTTCTCTTTCTTCTGTGATGAGCCGAAGCGTGGAGGAATTTGCCAGGATACAAAAATTAGAGTGAATGTGTTTGCTTACATAGTGGTGGCTGAGACTCTGCCATTTCAATAG
>JAHZNF010003549.1:0-11522 GCA_027744215.1 Troglopedetes dispersus | reverse complement strand
AGAAAGACTGGTATAACAACTGTATGATATGATCATGACGAGGCGAAGAGGATGATGATGAATTGATGAGCCGTCAAGTCAACAACGGTCCCATTATGGTAGTAGCTCTTTAGTTTCTCCTTGCAGTGATTTGTACTTGGCTTTACTTCACTCAACTGCACAGTTGGTAAATATAAAGCATTCGTGGACTATATAGCCGCAATCATCAATTTACACTCTACTGCAAAATGAGAACACGTTATGACCTTACGTACGGTAATCATCAGGGATTCTCCTTGAAACTTTTACTCAAGTTGTTCTACCATTTTTTTCTCTCTCTCTTGAAGACTCTGGAGATATGGCTCCCGTCATCAGCTAGAATAGGGAAAGTTAAACTACCAACGAGAGTTTCGCGCAGAACGAGGGATTCAGAAGTCTAGAAAAGTGAATTAGAATAGGTGCTGTGCTTATACCTTCTCAAAGAAAGAACTGGACAATAAATCTTGGGTGGGTTTATATTTGTGGCAGGCTTCCAGTGATTAGGCAGTGCAAACTACTAATAAGAATGCACATACATATGGTAACCTGTCGAATAAATTTGAGGACAAATAATCCCCCGGTGAAATGAGAAGGACGCTTGCAGTTAGTACTTAGATATTTAGATAACTACTACGAGGTAAACATTCTGCGACATAGCATGTCCACTTCCATTTAAAAACTTTTTTATTACAAAACTACTGTAGAAGTAGCCAAAGTGTGGTAATCTGTTCACCGGATGGTGTTACGTTCAGTGTAGGTATTTGCTTTCATTTTTTCATGGCTATTATCTGGATTAGCACAGAGCACAGCTGTCCGCGTCTGTACCTCATTCCAAAACTAAAAGTTTGCTTGTTTTCATTTTTTTTCAGGGAAAGAACAAAAATGTTAGTTTGGCTAAGTAGAGGCAGTTCACCCGCAATTCATTGAGATAATAGGGAAAAAAGAAAGTGGAAAGCGTAGAGAAAATGTCAACCTCTTTACATGAGCTCACTCGCATGTATGCGTTAGCTTTGATTTTTGCTTTAGTGATGATGATGATGACGATGATGATGACTGACACGTACTTTCACGGTTTTACACTCCCACTTCACCAGCAAAAACTCGGCTCATAACTACATTCTTCCGATATCAGTAGAAATTTGTCCAGTTTCTTTATTGGAGGAGATAAAATTGGCTGCACAGGAAAGGAGAAATGGAATTTATTGAGAAAGGAAAGATAGATATACGTTGAGGATGACGTGCTATTGACAGATACATACTTATTTTTACAAGCTTGTTCATCCTGCCATTGTGCCGAGGACAAAGAAGGATAAAAACCTGGTACCTGAAAAAATGAATTAAAATCTGTCGCATTACATCATCCTGCCCAGCATTGCCATATTTTCCTCTAAGAAAATTCGCCAAGTGTTCTATTCTTATCTTGATTGAAGCTTGGATTTTAAGGCTTCTTTCCACCTTTCTCCCATTGTGTAGCAGCTGAATGGTGTGTGTCTTCAAAGCTTAAAGTTAAAGGAAGAATGCAATCCTTTCCTTTCATTATTGCGCTATTTATTTTTATTCCCTTTCTACATTCCAACTCTCTTTTCGGTTACCTTATTTTTTTCTTCATAGCTTACTCATCCCTTTCCAATACGAAAATGTGGAAAATGCATACTGTGTAGTATATTAAACTGAATGGCTACAGAGAAAATAATATGAATGTTGTATGTTGGTTAGGTTTACTTTTGCATTCTGCATACACCAAAAAAACAGCTCCAATGCTGCACAGAACTTTATAGGGTTAAACCAGCATATACACATGTGTGTGTGAGAGAGAGTGAGAGAGAGTGTGTGTGTGTGTGTGAAATAAAGCTGGGTATCAGGACGGTGACGGTGTGCTGATGAGGTTGATGATGATGAAACGCATGCACAATAAAAGTCTCATATATGTTACCTTCATTCACTTCTCCCATCCTTTACACACACATGTAAAACCAGTATTTCATTTTCGTGAGGGTATAGCAAGAAAAAATATGGCATATAGTTTCCCCTGAGTGTGCTGGAGAAAACTAGAGGCACTACACATCTAGTTGTACTCTTGTGCCACCTACTCACCTAGAAAAAAGTGAAAATATTGATCTTTTCTCGCTCCTGTCCGGTAGTTCTCTTGCTGCTTTTGCTTCTTTTCTCCTCATTCTCTCTTCCTTTTCACCTACGGAACCTCTCTTTATTCAGATTTCTTTTTCCCTCGGATGGTTTATATCCTTGTGGCAGAAATTTCTTTCCCATTGTTCCATCTTTTTGTTGTATAATATGGAGTCCTCTGTTATAAAAGTTGGAAAATGTGAGATTAACATGCATAGAAAAACGGAAAGTTTTTCCTTCAAAGAAGAGAATTGCTTTGTGTGCGAAAATAATGCTGCAAAATAATTGAGAACTTCGTAGATGCCGTTCAAACAAAAAGTATGCTTACTCATCTTTCGGATGAACGTGTATGTATATAACCTTCATTAAATGAAGTTTGTTCCTGGGAATCATGACTCACGATGTAAATTAAAATGTCCTTACAGTATACCAATGCAAGACCCTCAAGTCCAAATCGGCAGTGACTTCCTGAAATAGTATGTTATTAACAAAAGGTTAGTTCGAAGTTGTCCTCCAGCAGCTACTATTATACAACCCCGGAGAAAGGTAATTAAAAAATTATAGTTGTCATTTTGCATCATTACCGTATGCTATACCAGTGAAGATTATACAAGTAGTAGGTCACAACCTCCATCATAGTAGTAGATTTTGCAAATCTGCAGTGATAACATGAAAGGGTGGTAAACACATAT
The DNA here is from genome assembly GCA_027744215.1 of Troglopedetes dispersus. Lineage (NCBI taxonomy): Eukaryota > Metazoa > Arthropoda > Collembola > Entomobryomorpha > Paronellidae > Troglopedetes > Troglopedetes dispersus. The sequence continues at coordinate 8,688 of JAHZNF010003549.1, read as the reverse complement.
TTTTGTCTCGCAAATTGGATTCCTCCGGTTCTTTCTCATTCCAAGAGCCGTTTTGCTTGACTTCGTACTGTCAGTCTACTGCTTTTCCAGACATTTTTATAAGCCGCGGAATTGGAACAGCATACGTGGAAGTTCGTATTGGATGGAAGGCGTCCTTCATGTATTTTCTTTGTTAAAAAATATCCGCATGCTGAAAATTATAAATTATGGTGCTGTTCCTGTTGTGTCCCACTTGTATAACCTTGAACTGACTTTTTTCCCTGCTCACGTTCACTTATTATTTTCCTAGCTTATTTTTTTCATTTTGTCTCATTTAAGAATCCCGAATTATTTAGTTGAATAAATAGAACGGCAAATGTTCCGATTTTCCAGAACTCCTTGCAATAATACTTCGTTTATAACTGGAATTTTGGAGCAAGTGTAGAAAAAACTGAGCCCGGTCGACACAAAAAACAACAATTGTGAATAATTAATGACGCTTCAAAGAATGTCCCCATGACATAGCAGCCTGATTGCTCTAATCTCCCTCCTTCATTTAATTTTATGGACAGTCTGACAAGTTAAAAGCACAGTCGTATGAAAAGTTTCATTTTTTTAGCAAACAAACGTTTACATAGGTACATATATGTTCCGTTATTATGCCACATAGGAAAGAAGTTAGCAAGAGTGGAGAGGTAGGCAGCGGTGTTCTCATTTGGCCTCGTGGTTCACCCATTCTCATGTCCCAATTGTCTGGCTTGTTTTTAAATAAGCAATTATACAAGGGCAAATATAATTTGCGACAAAAATTACGCAAAGTGAGTGAGTGGAAGATACATTGTTATGAGCTGACTGTAAGCACCAGGAATATTTGGAAAGCTCTAACTTTTGTATTTGTAATATCACATTACGCCTTTTATTATTACAGTTGTAGCAAAATGAGTATCAACAATCTCATGCAAAAATGAGCATGAGAAAATGATTTTGTTCCAGATTTATCCACTGCATACTATCCAGATATATAAAACACAGCCTTTCTAACTCCATAAAACATTTTTTTCTGCATATATAAACAAATTTCGCGAAGTCTTAAGAATTCCCCGCGTTTTTTGTGGAGTAAAAATTATTAGCAAAAAGGTTGGTCGTTTTCTTTTTCTGTCGAGCCCTTCTGCTTGTCTCCTTGTACTTTTTGGTTGGTTTGCTGTGGTAAATGCGGAAACTGCGCTCTTTCTTTTTAAAACGGGCATTTTATATAACACTTTGTTCTTCCGGTTTGCAGAATAAAATGTAACGTTATTTGGCTTGTCTTTTTGGAGATCGCCGTCTGTGTGGTAGTGGTGGCTAGTTTGGCTTGCAGTTGCTCCTGCAACTTTTTCTTCTGCAGACAAAAAAAGTAGGGATTGAATGCGTATAGGTAGGAATAAGTTAACGAAGAAGCATAATGCTGGAGAAAAAACCGCGGCTATTCTAAGTAGGCATACCTATATATACTTGCAGGAAGAGACCCAACTAGAGGATTCCCGCATCATCACCACCATCACTATCGCTGAGAAAGAGTACATATCGTGCAGAGAAAAGAAGCAAAAAATAAGGAAAGAAAAGTGTATACTAGCGCTGGTTTGTATCCACGAGGAGTTGTGGAAGTCGTGGTGATAGCATTGTAGTTAATGTCTCAAAACATTCTTTCCCAGAATGGCACATTGTGCACACACAACAAACGAAACAATCGGGACGGTATACACAAAGGACATTCATAAAAGTATGTAGGTATAAACATATCTAGTAACCGAGGCATTTTACTATTATAGTAGGATACATTTTTTTTACATGTGACAAAACGGCTTGATTTCAAATTCATATACAGGGTGTCCTTCTAGATAGGCGCTGGGTTTGGTTCGCTTCTATGTTAGCTCTTTTCCGATAAAACTATTTAGAACGGGCAATGTCTACAATGTGAGTTTACACATCTTCGGTAATTTGAAATTTTCACCTTTTCCGTATTAATTATTCAGCTATATACCTTTCCAAAATAAAAAAGTCAACATTGGCTTACGTATTTCTAAATTTTAACCAACTTCTTCTTGTAAACCATATTTCTGGAGCACTCAACGTTAAATTTTCTTAAACTACAGTAATATAATATGAGCTCCATTGTAGATAACCTTTCGGCTTCACTGTATCGTGCGGTATAGTTGTTGTATTACCAGGGACACCCTGTGCTACACACGAGTAATATAGTAAACAACGGAACATTAGGTATACCAAAAATACCTTTGTACACAATCCAGCTAGAATTTGTGTGTGGTGAGATTCATTGAAAAATAGTACGATCCAACGAAAGTCGAAGTTGGCCAAGCTGAGTTAGCAAGCCAGTGTGAAGCTGAAGAGAAAGTAAGGGATGTCAGGTTGGCCCTGTTGCCCACTGCAATGCTCCCAGTAAGTGCACAACATACCTATGGAAGCTTTTTCCAACGCAGTAGTAATTTAGGTATACCTAAATACTCGCCATTGCGAACAATAGGAAAAGCCTATACACTGGCTATAGCAGTAGCATTGAAAAAACGATGTCTCTTATATACATATATATTAGGCACACCGATAAAGGAGGAAGGTACTCTCACCAAAAGACCACTTTGAAACTGTTCCACTGTGCCCTCATTTTCTCGTTTTCCATATCGTCTAATATAATGAGCGTAAAAAAGATACCAGAACAAGGTGACTGTGTAATGACCTGGCGATATACGAAAACCGTAATAAAATGAATTTACGACTATACAAAATTGTGTATACTAATAAGTACACAGATAAATATTACGTATTTCCTTTTGCTGGCGTTTTTTTTCGCCAGTAGATGTGTAAACATGTATACGTATTATGTGTGTGCAAATATGAAATGTTTCTGAATGCATTCTCCATGTATGCTTCTTACTTAAAGGTAGTTTCTTCTTTGGTTGGCTTGTTTGGAGAAGGAAATACGGCGGACGAAATGGTTATGTGATGCTGCTGATATGATGATCGCGACCGGAACACGCCACGGAACAAAAAGCGTGGTCATGTCATCGCATTATCTACATAAAATGTACGAAATGTGTTTAGATGCTCAAGCTGGTAGCATTTTCATCCCTTTCAGGTCTTTACTGTTTACTTCATCCCGCAAATTTCACGGACCTTTTCATTGTTTGAATAATGTTAAGGTTTCCATATATGTGACTCGGAAAGGTATTAGGGGGATAGGAATTAACACAAAAATCTATTGTTACGGCTGGGTCGGTTGAGGTCCCCGTATTTTTTATGTTAACTGGAAACCGATTTTGTTTTTTTGGGAAAAAATAAAAGGGGAAAAGTGTAATGAATATCATACTAATCTTGAAAACTTTTTTGTTCCTTTAATCACAAAAGTTGGAGAAAGAAAAGAAACAACAACACCCATAATTATGCCTATAGAAAAATAACGACATTGCTTCTGTTTAAAAATATAGCGCTCCTGTTATGATTGGAGTTTGTTTTTTTTTTCTTCTCAGGGAAAAGTGAAACGGTGTTCTTGATCCTTTTGGAGAAGAGATAAAAATACATGATAATGAAAAAAGATATGGTAATGATCAAACTACTGAGGACAAAGATCCGCACACGAGGTAGAAACAAAAGAATGAAGACGTGTTCATCTGGGGAAAGCGCTTATAGACAAAATAATAATAATAAAAATAAAAGTAAAGAAAAGGCTTTGAGCATTCGTAGAATGAAGCCATTTGAAGAAGATATGTGGTTGTTCTGTTCGGTTGGACAGCATGGTGCGCAGATATGCAATTGCAAAGGGAAGAGTGAGAGGAGTGGGTGATGATCGGGAACTATCTGAGAAAAGTTAAAGGAAAGATAAGGTTCTGTAGCTGGTCACCATTTCATCTCAATCTCTTCAAACATATAAATAAAGTGCTTCATTCTTTCACTTTTTCTGTAACTCCATTTTGTTCACTGTCTTCGCTTCTTCCAACATTCCATAAAACTTCTTCTCATTTAAAGTCTAACTAAGAATGAAATGCTGAGAAGGACCTTCTCTCCAGAAATGAGGAAAAGATGAAGATACCGTGATTTTACAATGCGCTGGTATGCGAAAAGGAGTGCATATATAATAGCAAGGGAGTTCTCCTCTCACATGGAACTTGCATGTGAACAGAAAAGTTAGATAGTGAGTGGAAGAGATAGCAAATCAACAACAATGCTAAGCAAAGTGGAGTTCACGGTACGCAAAAACTTTTTTATTGCTATTATGGCTGGCTCTGCCCACTAGTGTATAATGTTTTTTTTGGTAAAAGTATTTGTATTCTGTGTTTCGCCGTCCGCTTCCGCTCTCATAGTTCCGTTTCGCTCTCTTGTCGTGTCGCCCATTTCCTTTTTTATTTGTTTCGAGATATGCCTGTTGTGTTAAATGTTGCTTCATTTTTATTAGTTCCTTCCTGAATTCCACGATGGCCATATTTAATGCGAAAGTCGCTGGAGAAATAGGGAAAAAGATGGGAATTGAAAATGCCCATTCCACTCACCATTCTTGATCATCATCATCATTTGCCTGCCAGCCAAAAAGGAAAGTGCCATTATCGTTTTCCTCAATGGTATCTTGCCCATTACTCTAATCCTTACTCCTAAATTTTGTTTGACCCTTCTAGAAATCATTTAGTATAATGCAAAGTAAATTTCTTGTATTAACAAAAATTTCATTACGCAACTCACAACTCTCATCACCACTAACACGAAAGGGTGTCATGACCTTTAAATAATAAAGCTGCTGGTCACATTGGCTTTGCCTTTGTATTTCCATATAAATACTGTCAAGTGACAATACAAATATGTAGTGGCTTTGATCTTCAATATTAATCATAACGAAATCGTGACAACACAGCAAGTGGCCACTTATGCATTAAGAGGTTGGGCTGGACCTGTGAGATATACATATATATGCAGTTGCAAACTAAACCCCAACGCGTAAACTAAACGCTTGTAAGTTCACATTTGACATATAATTTTGGGGTATAGTTATGTTCGGATGATTGGTAGCTGCATCTCCAATTTAAATTCTGAGCTTTATATAATGCCACCACGCGTGTGAGGAACCTTTATCGGATCAAAGTGTTGGGATATTTTTGGCATTACAGATGGCCTGACGGACACGCACGAGCTGTAATCAAATTCAAATGCCATTCTTGGATCGTTGAAAATAAATAACGCTGAACCTTGAATATAATGTAATATTTAATTTGTTATAAAATACGTAGGACGTGCCCTTCCTTAAACCACTAATTTCTATTTTAAGTGTTCTTATAAGTATATGCATAGTCTGTGGTTTTATGCCCGCATACACAAATTATGTGCATCACAATCATGGCGCAAAGTTACATGAGAATCGCACCGACAAGCAGGCACGGTAGGCAAATTGTATTGTTACTTTTCTCCATTGTTCCTTTTGTTCCAGAAAATCCTGGTGCTGGTGCCCATGCATTTTGTTTTTATATCCGTTTTGGACAAGTATGTAGTGTACCGTATGGAATGAAATCATGGATAATTTGTATCCATTTTTTATTTGTTGCCGTGCATGCAATTACTAGTTGAGTTGAGTTGGGTGAGGGCGTGTGTTTCTTTGGATAGAAAAACAGGTCTGAAAAGGAACCACTCCGACCGCCATGCCATGGGCAACATCATCGTCAACTGTTAATCCATGTGTATACCGCAAAAATGAGTCTGAATCTATTATGCACTCACTTCACATAGTAATATTATAATAATATGTATAATAAAAGTAAGTCGACTGGGTATTCCTTTGTAGTTTAGTTCCGTGCTTAACGCCCATTTTTCTTGTGGTTGCTGCCTTTCTCCAACTCACATTCCTTTAAAATGCCTGTGCATTGTATGCTGTTTTTCTTCTTTCTCATCTACTTTCCCAATTCCCACTCTGCACATAATCCGTGGCACACTCGAACAGCTTTTTCACTCTTAAAATTCAGGATAGGCAATGGGTTACCCTTGCTCAGTATTTTTCCATTCGGCTGTTTTTTTATTTGCTTGCTGTCGATAGCCGTCTGCAAGCGTTTAAATGATGAGGATTTAAGGCAGGCCCTAAAAAAGATTCGTTACCATTAGGTTCGTTCCGTGCGCCAGAATTTAAGTTACTACAGGTTGGGGACTAGTAAAACGACGGAATGGAGGAAAGTATAATAATTTGTTCATTTGTGGCCATTTTTTTATCTAGACAACTTTTTTTTCTCCATTTTCTATTTTCAACCTTCAATAGTGAAACTTCAGTCGGATTTTTCTCATTTGCCATTTTCAGTCCTTTTTCCCCAAAATATTTCGCATTCTCATCATATTTCCCTTTGAAGGTGGTACGCGCTGAGACCGAATGCGAGAAAGAAAAAAAGACACAGCCCATTCATTTATATCCGTGTCAGTCGGTTTCACCACGACTTTCTTTTACGGAGGAACGGAGAAAAAAAATTCCGAGAGGACCGTTTATCAATCATTGTGTGTGAAAGCCTGTTGGGTTTGATGCCAGGCATGCAGAGTGGAGGAAGGAAGAGAGAGCACGTGACAGTAGTTCACCGCATTCATAGGCTTTATAGTTTTCTATACTTTAGAAATTAGAAACAAAGCGCAAATATAAAAATAACCTTTCATAAGGGAAATCATCGTGATCATGAAAAGCAGTGGCTACATTGGCAATAACCAATTCATTTTTCCCCTTGTAATATTGAGGGCACGTAACGTACTTATGGAGCAACTGCACAATATCCACACAATTTCATGGTTTATTAGTAACTAGTCCGCAAGACAATTTATTCATTTCCAATAATATGACTTTTATTACTGAAAACATCATTTCATTTTCCTTCATTCCTTCCCACAAAAAAAACAAATATATGCATGTACGTTGCCTTTGTACATAGTATGTAGGTATACGTACGACGCAAAAAGCTTGGAGGAACATTCATTTTAGACACAAATCCTCTTCACATGTAATATTCTCTCGATCCTGGATAAAAAGCGAGTAGAAACGCTAGCATCTGCAAATTGGACAGCAGTCAATGGATTTTGGAATCTCGTTGCAGTTCAGCCAGATATTTAATATTAAATAACATGTGAGTATGCAGGCAAGTTTTGCGCATAGCACATTAATCTTTAGATAGATAAAACGCAGATGGAAACCTAACTAAGGCATTGTAAGCAATGCAGAAGGCAGCGGCAGTGATTGCGATGATTTTTTCCCAAACAAACGAGTCATAGTACCACCACCACCAGTGCCATTCGACTCCAAACGGTAGAGTAGCAAGCCTTTTTTACCCGCTTGCTTCGCTGCACTCAATCAAATTTCAATGTGAAAGTCAGTTTATCAAGGAAATGAATTTTTGCTGGTGTTGTTACCGCTGGAAGGAGATTGATAGGCGTTCGTCTGGAACAAACGTTATACTCGGCTTTCCAGCGCCCACCAGTAGTACAGAAACAATCATCTAGAATGAGCAATGTACTTAGGAGGTACTATAATCCGCAGCCTCTTTCCTCAAAATGTTTCTTTCTTGCTGGTCGACAAGAAAATGCTGAAGGCGATTACATGAGTGGAAAGTACATGCTCCCATTTTCATGTCTTGCTTTTCCGCAAACCAGCAAATATGTCCCTTTTCCTCCCAAGAAACAGTTCACCATCATCATCGTGATGATTAATGTTGATAAGGCCGTTTGATTAGATCATGGTGGAGAGGACGGTAGTGGTGCGGGGTAAAAGAAATGATGGACAGACCAATATAATTTATATACAGTCATAATAATCAACCAAAATGACCAAGTTTCCACTTCGATGAGAAACGGAAGCCACAGAGAAAATCATCGCTTATATGGGTACAGCATTTTACAAAGGGGTTCTGGAAGCTTTTGATTTTTAACGTGTATTATAGAATGTGTTGTGTGAGTTTGTGTTTTCTGCATGTAAACACTCCTTGTTGTAGTAGTGTTTACTTTATGTCGCAATGCAATAAATACGCATTTGATAAGATCGGAAACAAAACTACAATGAGTCTTAAAAAAGTTGTTTGATCCTTATCGTACATTGTTTGCGACCGGAATAAGAATAATTTTGTATGTGTAGCCTCTCTTTTTTTGGAAGGAGATTGAACCGTATTGGCTGTTGTCATATTATGTACGTACAGCAGAAGAAAAAAAATTGTCGCATTGGCAGTGAGCTTATTATTGCTGTTCTTGTCGTAAGTGACCCTTATCCTTCCTTTCCTACCGCCGCAAACCTACTCAGTGACAAAAAAATATGCTACTGCTGAATTGTCGCTACTATACTGCTACTGCTGCTCTTCCATCACCAGACATCCAGCCGCTTCCTTACCCAATGCTAAAAAACTACTTTTGTGAAGGGTGTTGTACGGCATTGTAATTGTATTACAACGTGTGTTTGTGTGTGTACGTGTGTGACGCATTGTATTTGATTGTCGTCTTCTTCACTTCCGCCGTCGTCACCACCATCATCTTCTCCTAGATTTAAAAATGTGCAGGTCTATTTATTGCATGTGCGCAATCTGCGGTTAAATCTGCCTTGGCCACACAATTTTTTTCGCTACTCCTCCTATTTGCCTTCAAACTAGCTTAAAAGAGTACGTCATATTTTTACGTCTGCATTATAGCAATATAATAAAATCTGAAACAACTCGCCCAAACTTTATT
>JAHZNF010003548.1:0-17437 GCA_027744215.1 Troglopedetes dispersus | reverse complement strand
ATTTTTTTATCACAATGGTTGTGGCTGACCTAAGAAACTTCAGGTTAAAACAACTCGGGACTACAAACCTATGGCTGATAAGTTCACAATCAGCCATAATTTTCCATACTGGCGGATAAGTAAAACATCAATTTGGTAGCTTGCAGATGACTCCATCAAAACCAAAGTTCAAGAGAATGATCTGGTTCAACAAGAGTAAGATTTTTTTCTGACCATGTCTTCACGCACAATATTTATTAAGAAGGGAAGCGATAAAGACACTTAAAAAATTGGACAGGGCACGCTATAACGAAAAATTATGGTGATGGGTTTCCTTCAAGAATTTTTTTTCGGCACTCCTCAGCTATTCGTCCCGCTTTAATTGCCACTCTAGTGGCCAAAGAAGGCTTGCCACTTTGCTACCGCTAAACTAACCTTTACAAAAAAAGAGTGACGGACTCACTTCACAGCCGGTACCATATTGCTCCATTATTTCAAAGAGGAGAATTCCTCAGAAAAAAAGAATGGGGAAACGAAACGAGTGCTCAATGAAGACTCAATTTTTGTTCCCAAGAAGAAAACCATAACACGAACAACCCTTTCATTTCTTATCTTTAATATTTTTGTCTTCTCAACGAACGCTTAAATGTACATGTGTGTATAATTTATTGAGTTTTTAAAAAACCGAGACAAAAAAACTTCAAAAAAAAAGAGAGAAGCAGTTATCCCTTTGAAGAAAAGATCCTCCTCCGTTTTTTATTATGGCCCAGTGTGGACACTTATGTTACCTCAAACAGGAGTGCTTTGCTAGCAAAACCATATTCAGTAAGGTTCCGTTCTTCTTTTCTTGTTCCCTTCAAGAAAAAAGTTGGATATATGGGAATTACGTGTGGCGGTGGTGTAAAGCAGACCAAGCCTGTGTGTGTGTACACAGATAAGTAGAATTGTCTATTTTTTAATGGTATGATGATATAATAAGCAATAATAATGGAGAGTCATGCGGCGAAGACACGTTTACTCACTTAAAAGTATCCACTTGAGATCATCATCCTTGCTCACCAATTATTTATTTTTTTCAAGAAGGGGAAATCGCTTTTTTTTGTTGGTATTATTAAGATGTTGTCGAGTTGGAAAAACTAATATTGTGAGAGGATGTGGATACGAGAAATATAATGTGGGTTTTTTGTCTTCTCTGCACTATTTTTTTCTCACAAGAGGAAATTGGCAGAGGAAGAAAAAATAATATTGTGAAGGGTTGAAAGGAAAATAAAATTATGACAAAAAGAAATTCACGCCCTCCCAGAAACAGCAAAAAATATGATACACATGGGAAGGCTGGTTTTTACAAACGTGCTCTAAATAAAAATTAAGTTGGTGTGTTGTTTTAAAGAAAATAGAAAAAGATGAAGTCATCACCACCACTCTCCCATTTTTTTAGAGGAAAACTTGTGGATTTTTTAATATCGTCATGTGATATCATCTGAAAGGAAAAACAAAAGTCATCAAGACAAAAGAAGAGTTTAGATGATAACTTAAATTGTATGAAAAGTTAATTAGGTTTTCAAACCCAATTAATTTGAGTGTTGGTGTTTGCAATTCTATTGTTTTATGCAGTAAATTATATTGTATTCACGATGTGTTCTTATTTTTGTAAGCAAAAGGTCTCCGCATGTGTGAAAAACATGATAATGCGATTAAAAAATTGTACTCATTTACGTTTGAGGCAATTCTCATGAAAACCTTAAATTACTTTGATGCAATGAATTACCAGCAAAAGTCGAACGCGATAGCTTATCAGATAAGCCTAATCAGAGCTGCCACACTTCTGGAGAATGGCTCCACAAGGTTCCATATCCAAACCAAATGTCAGTTAATCAGTAATCAATATACACACATCTGAGTAAATTAAGGTTATTATGTTGACGATCAGCAATCAGCCGTCAGCTTTCCAATAATCCAATGTCATTGCAATAAAAATCGATGAAAACCTAAAAAATGCTTGTATAATCGTGTCACAGTATTTTACTAGAAATGGCGCTGAAGTTATCCAACGGGTACAGCTTTCCCATTGTTGGAATGGGCTGTTCCGTCTACCCGGTAAATTTTATCCCAGCATTCAATCTTAAAACTAATTAAAACCTAATTTACTACAAAAGAAACTTTTCTTAGGAGCCTCCGTCAGTAGTGGAAAAAGCAGTGGAAACTGCGCTGGACATTGGTTATCGACATTTTGACACGGCCACTCTCTACAACACGGAGTTCCACTTGGGCAATGCCTTGAAGAAAGGGTTAGACGCCGGGAAAGTGAAACGGGAGGATCTCTTCATAGTCACAAAAGTAAAGATTCTTTGACAAATCGTAATGCGCATAAATGTGCAGTTGACATATTGAACTTTCAATATATTCAAATTACACTTCATCTTATCCCAGCTCCCTCAAATCGGCATGGCCCCTGACCGTGTTTCCAGATTCATGGAAAAATCCCTGAAAGCCCTGCAGTTGGATTATGTCGATTTGTACCTTCTTCACTGGCCATTTGGCATGGTTCATCGCGGCAGTGATGACGACTTGTTTCCCAATGATGGTCAGGGCATGCTTTTCGATCCGGATACAGATATCCTTGCAATTTGGAAGGAAATGGAGAGGCTTGTGGACACAGGGAAGGCGAGGAGCATTGGACTCTCGAATTTTAATGAGGATCAAATGCAAAGAATTTTAAGTATTGCGAGAATTCCTCCTGTGAACAATCAGGTGGAGCTGCACGCTTATCTTCAGCAACCTCAATTCCGGGAGTTTTGCAACAAACATGGGATCTCTGTAACAGCTTACTTCCCAATTGGGGGACAGGCGAGGAAGGATTATCCTGTTCAATTTCAGTAGTGCCATGCGAGCTATTTATGTTTAATTAATTCGGTGTTAATTTAATTTAATTGGTTCAATTCATTAATGTGATTAATATTTCAAAGGATTAATGCTGTGCCACCATTACTGCAAGATCCGATCGTGCTGGAGATGGGGAAAAAGTATGGTCGCTCTCCGGCTCAGATTTTGCTCCGCTTTCTAACCCAACTCGGAAACGTGTCCATTATTCCAAAAAGCTCGAATCCAACCCGACAACTGGAAAATTTTAAGGTAAATACAAAAAAGGACTCAAATTAATGATTCGATTACACAATTAACTTGATTAGGTAGTTTTAGTAATTAATAATTTTTTGACAGATCATGGAATTTAGCATATCCTCTGAGGACATTGAACTGCTCAAAACACTAGACAAGGGTGAGGATGGTCGGTCATGCTTCAATTATCCAGGGTAAATCTAAACATAGAAAAATTACAAAAATAATAACACAAAAATAACAAAACTGATTACTGGTTTTTTCGTAGTGCGGATAAGCATCCCGAGTATCCATTTCTGTCTTCCAACTTCTGTCAGCCACCAACCGAGTAATGTACCTATGCTTATATTGTATGCCATTTTACAAAACAATGCATACATACATTGTCTATATTTCCTTGAATATTTTTTTCTGATGATTTATAAAAATGAAGAAGAGAACAAAAATATGAGACTCTAGTCAATAATTTCCTTCATACACCTATCATTATTGTACTACACACATCCTTATTTGTAGGTGGCATATCATCAGACATCGCAAGTGTGGCCAGAGTGGCTCTCCATCAAAAATACTTCCAAGTGAAAAAAAGGGTTTTCAAGTAAAATAATACAAAACCTCTTTTTTTTCTTCTCCGACTTTCATTCTCCCCCCAAAAAAGCTATTTACACACTTTTATTTTTATACACACACATGACAAGGAGCACACACACACATCTGGTCACACATTTTCCCTTTATTAATCCATAATGCACGGTCAAGCTTTTATGGCTCCTGATCTGGGAGTCAACGCAAGTACATATGAACCACATGAACACATCAAAGAAGGCCATATTATACAAGTATAAATGTACACACATCTTTTTTTTCCTTTCCCTCAAAATCCATATGAAACCACACCACCACTTTACCACGCGACGCAAATCACATCAAAAGTCAAAGAAGAAGAAAAAAAAAAAGATATTCAGAGAAAAATATAGTGTAAAGGAAACATCTGTGATGTTGGGAAGGCGTACGCACCAAAAAAAAGCACACACGTTATTCCATAACATCCTCCTTAACATTTTCGTCCCTATTTTTTCTTCTTATGGTTTCCGTATCGTCTCCTTTGTTCTCTCTCTCTCTCTTGACTTTTTTTTCTCGACTCCGATAAAGCCATCAAAAAAGGGAAACAACAAACAATAACAAGACAAAAAAACGGACAAATGAGTTCGTTCACGAGTGACGTGTACTTTGCGCCTCCAAAAAACATTTTCTGGTGTGTGCATTCAATTGCACCAAGAAAAAAAGTGCACTGCATTTATTTGTTGAGCTTATCCATTTCTGAGCAAGAAAATACATATATATTATGTGAATTGTGGCGTAATGGGAAAGGGAAGGTTAAATGTAGCCTGAAATTCAAAAGTATGGCGTTTTATGGAGACTCTCTCGCGAACATATATATTCATCACTACTATGTATTATTATTATTATTGTGCATAGGAGGATATCTTTTTTTGGGGGAACTAGCAAAACATAAGATAAAGATATAAGGAACAAAAATTCTCCACCATTATGATTGTAGACTAAAAGTTTAAGCAACGCAATAATAATATCCTGTGACTTGACTTTTTTTTTCGTGTCCGGTTTTCCTTCTTCTTCGCGGCCAGTGGCTTACATATTAGCTACTTGTCTGGGGAAGAGAGTATAAAGAAAAGTCGTAAAGAATATATACGTAATCACTTTCAGGGGATTGCGTGATTCACGTCCATTATCTTTCATTGACGCGCCGACGACGGTATCACCGATCTTGTATTTTCAGAGTTCATTTTTTTGTGATTATGATTTCACCTCTAACTTGTGCTTTTTAATGTCTTCATATCATCATTGCAGCGTAAGAAATTTATTATTGGGTTTCATCACATTTCTAAAAAAAAATTAAAATTGGTCTACAGCCAATTCCTTCTTGAACAATATTACTTATTGTGTACAATGTAACAACCAATCTGTTTGATTATGTTTCGCTTCAATATTCACAAAAAAACATTTTGTGGCTCTGAAACTCGCAAATTTTTAATCATAAATTACCTTGCGGATAAGCAGTGTCAAACAGAAATAATGTGAATTGTCAAAAGACAATATCTTTCTATGCAACTTGGGAAAGAAATATTGTGGCTGAAATTATTGTGATATTATTCTCCATCTCATCGGATTTTTTCTTGTTGGAATAAGACTCAATTTCCTTTTTTTGATCCATTCTTATTGGAATTTTGGTGCAAGTTTGTATATGCACATTTGGTTGGAGCACACACGTATATTATCGTTATTGTAAACGGGACAAAACCCAGCGGCAAACCAAAAATGGTCTGAAATGGCCGGATCATACGGATCATCAATGAACCAAAAAAAATATATAAAAAAGACTTCACTGTCTTCTTTTTTTATTTCCTTTGCTTATCACACAGCCTCAGTCCACAAAAAATAGGAAAGAGAATCCTCCACGAAAAAAAAAGAAATGCTAGGGATAACCATGAAGATTTCGCTCTTTTTATCCTGTCAGATTTACTCAACTCTGAAATTTGTGAAAATCACTTTACTTATCTGTCCCAATGCATACCAATGCTCCACCAGAGAAAATAGAAGAAGAGCCAAAAGTTGGCCAAAATTGTGGCCTTATCGGATCGGATTCGTGCACTGGTGAACTTGCCACCACCACCACTGCCTGCGCCACACGAAAAACTTTCGAAACGGTAAAAATCCTACCACATCTCCGCACCACATCGTATCACAAACAGCCAGACGTGCACTGCTCCAACACTATTACAAACAATAATAAAAAAAAGTCAGATATGTATATACATATTTCTTGGAATCAACTGAAAAAAAATAACCATAAGAATTTCCTATGGACAATTGCTCCTCTTCGATAGAATATTATATGGCTTGAGTGAGAGCACTGGTTTTCCATCGTTTCGTTTTTTTATTGGTGTTCCTCCTTCTTGTGATCCTCGAGATGATGATTATTACGATGATAACAATATTGGTTCATCATCCGTAATTCAAGTTAAGTTGGCCGGAAACACGGAATGCTCCTACCTAAAAAGCAAAAATCTGAGGCTTATATGTAGAGAGAGAGAGAAAGTGGAGCTGCTGTTCCGTGACAGCTTTTTGGCAACTTTTCTTACCCAACAAATTTTCGGCTTTTTATTTCCAGGGACTTTTTTTCTTGTTTGTTTTCTGGTTTCTTGGCTGATTGGAAACCCGGTAAAAAAAATAGAAAAGTTTTTTTTTTCGAGGGAATGGTCACATCTATGATGATGATAATGCGGTGGCATACTGCGTTGGTTTCACTTTACTCTGTGGACGACTTGTGGAGAAAGTAGACAAAGGGAAAAATGGGAAGAGTTTTTTAAAACTTGACTTGAGTTTTTTTTCTTGAGTTGAGCATGTGAGTGAGTGCGACAAGCAAACAATATATAAAACTATGGTTCATTTGCTATCCGCAAATTTTACTTTTCGTTTCTGGTCACACAAAAAATATATATTTGTGAGTGAGCCATGCCATAAGTTGGTTTTTTTTGCCACTTTATCGGGAACCACAAAACTGCACACATGCATTTTATGTATAACTAGAACACTGGGTGAAATAAAAACTAGAAAAGTACTGTAAGTTTTTTTAAAAAAGATTCCTTACACTTAATTCGCAGTGTATCATCATTTATAGTACATACTACAATTAGCTCCAAATATTTCTGGTGGGTTTGAGTTGACCTTGGTGCATTTTCAATAATGGTTTTCGAAGGTTCCATTTCTTACAAAATCAGACCCTTTCTGTCATCTTTAATTGCTTAAACGATAATGAACCATAATTTGTGCTCTTCTTAGAATATAGTGGATCAGAAATTGTATTTCTTTTCTTTGTGTTCACATCTTATATCCATCAAACAAACAAAAGGTGTGTTTACATCCAGAATCGTATTTCAATTGAATCTTCCAATTTCTGAAATTGGATCATCATCCCTGAATATATTCCGAGACTGGATCCATTCATACACTCAATTATCAGCTCAAATGAAGAAGAAAAGGATAATATTTAGGTACTCATGTATAAAAAAGAAAAAAATATGGACCCATTAAAACCATTTTTTGTCACAAATGGTCACTATTTTTCTGCTTGGTTTCAAATCCATAATCCCCAGACAGAATCTCCTTCGTCATTAAAGACTCTGGAAAATTGGGGAACCGATAAACTGTTCCTTGCCAAACCAGCAATCTATTCGTGCCAACAATTTTCAAGATCTTTGGTGCACCAAAGTTTCAACTCATCCATAATACAAAAAATCTAATCGACATATTAGTGTCGCTAAAAGCTTATTTCACAAGTCGGTGTAGAATCTCCTCTAAAAATGATTACCGCACACAACCTTTGTTTTATTCCTTTTTTTCCTTTCTGGGCATGTCTCGGTTACCCATGCTAAATTACTCGGGTTTGATCACAAATTATGATAAGCTACAAGATGGTAATAAAGCTTCCAGAGGCGACCCATTCATCGACTCATATTCCATAAAATTGCACCAAAGATGCTTTTTCTTGTGCAAGAGCCTGGTCTCCTTTTAGATAAGCATGTGTGTGGGTATCCCTACACAGAAGTGTAGATTCTGAATTGAGTGATGGACTGACAATGAAATTGTCAAATAAATGACACAACCAAAACGCATCCCTTGAGTGTGGCAAGAAATAAATGGAACAAGACATTTTAAGTTTCAGTTTGAATATGTCTCCATCTCCATCCTTCCCTTTTCTCATAATACGCTTTGTAATTGAGTAGTTACTAGAAAATGGAGACACGTAAATAAGCTTACAAGAAAATAGACAAGATCACCACTTGAGATAAACATATCATGTTCCTCAAATCCCTTTTTTTCTGTAAGAATATTTAAATACGTCTTAAAAGACGGTTTGCTCCTGTTATTGAGCTGTTTACTTACGGTAACGTGTGTGCGAGTGAGTGTCGTCCATCCTGGAAGAAGTATTATTAACAAAATCTTGAAGTATATTTGTCAACGACGACTGAGAAGAAGGAAAATGGAAGAAATCCTGAAAGAAAAATCTTGAGCCATAAAACCCCCATCGAGAAAAAAAGGAAATCAGCTCCTTTGTTTTTACATAAAAGCATGAAGGTTGTCTCTCAAGTGGATGCCTATTATGATGTTTTTCTGAACACATTAAGCTTGTCAAAACCTTTTTTTTTCAGGAGAGAGAGAGAGATCTGAGAGGAGAGTAAAAATTGTCCAATGAAGTGGACCATTTTTTTTTGTTGAACACCCATTATTATTTTTTCGCGTTCTTATGTACTTTATGTTCCACTATTGCATAATAACTATATAAGCAGCATGCACATATCTATTTGTATGAGCACATAATATAATGTGTTCATGTATTTATTTTTTTGGGTTAACAGCAATAAAATGAAGTTGGGTTGGGCTACCCTTCTGTGAAGGAGACAGACATTTCTTGTCATCAACCTGGATGATCATCAGGAGCAGCAGTGAAGTCATTTCATGGTTTTCCTCTGCTCAATATTTTTTGCCCATTAAAATTCTCTAGCATAAATTATTTTCTAACTGAAAACACGTTTCTTGAGGTAGATGATTGTTCAAGCTGGAGTCAGAAGGATGATTACTTCAAGTAAAGGAATAAAGATACGATAACCGTTTAAATTAACACATAACAATTAAAATGAAGGATAGATAATGGCTAAAAATATTTAACTCAGTGACACAAGTTGACTGATTCGAACGTCGTTAAAGTTTTATTGAGACAAAACGGGGGAAACTGCTATTAGATTGCTGAGGCATCGTCGGAGAAATAATATTTCTGACATTGCAAACATGACACGCTTTTTTAGGAGGCTTCTGGTCACACACAAACTTCTCGAAAGCCAAAGTTACACATCACTTTTGGCCAACACGAAAACCATAAAAACTTAAACCAAAGGCAAACTGAAAAAACCAGAAAACCAGAGAGACCAAGCCCAGTTTTTGTTCCGTTTGAAATCCCTGCTGCATAGAATGTTATTATAGTGGTCTATTGGTCCCTGGTTCAACCATGATCCTGTATTTGTTGGACCCTCTACTCCACTTACCTTTTTTAACAAAAATAAAATAAAACTGTCATAAAAATCCGTACAACGCACGCATACCAACAAAAAAATCGAGAATATATTATTGTGTGCCAAACAAAAGGAAAATATATATATATGTACATCTGCTCTCATCATCATGCTCTTTCACTCACCACTTATCCCATTGACATGCATGCACACAATTCACACATATGCATTTCCAACAAAAAAATAATATTACTATACATATTATGAATTATAGATGATTGAGAAGATTGAAAAAAATGTGTGTAGATATACATATTCCAAATGGAAAAATCTTGTTTGTTTGGTTGTATACATGATAACCTTTATTGGAGTATAATGGGCACCCTCTTCTCAAAAATCTCGGGAGCTGAAGAAAGTAAACGATACGACAATGAGTATTATGCACTGCTTAAAATGTTATGCAACAATAAGGAATGAATATGCAACCTTTTTTTAACGTTTCACTCCCGTCGCAAACGCGACTAGCTTAAAATATGTGTCACAAGAGAGTGCTTCTCTTCTGTTGCATTTACGAATATAGTTGTGTATTACTTTTTGTGTCCACATTTTTTTGTCAGGATATTATGTGAACATGTGTAATGTACCGTAGCGTACACCGTCCGTCCGTCAACAAAACAAAATATGTGTTGGCTACAGTCATGCTGGGGTCACTGGAGAAAAATGGACACAGTCTAGTGGGTCGAAAGTGGTGCAAGAGTGGTCCCATGTATAATGCTTTATATTTTGGAGAGAGCTATTAGCACTCAATTCACATTTTTTTCTGTCGGAGGTGACCCACCATTGAAATTGAAACCTTCGGTTTTAGGTTATCCTAATGGTGGTGTTGAGTGAATAATTGTATTTTCATTTATTTACATGTTGAGTCATTATTTATTTTTAGATGAAAAAAAATTCAAAAGGACACAATTCTAAATATATTGATTTTTGTGTCGGGTAACAATATCATTTTCAATTCACAAAAAATAGGTTTTTTTATATTCTTTTGCAAACAGCAGATTTGCTTTATTCCAAACACAAGCTTATCATTACTAGTAACTACTATGATATCTTTGAGTTTCACTATAAAAATGGATTTGTATGTCTTTCGAAATTTAATCCTGAGACTCATTTGTAATACAATGTTACTCTTGCTGTGTCATTTTATTTTTTGAAAAAGTTATCTGCCCACGCCACTCGCGTAATAATGCAACTGTTCTTTCTTTGCAAAAAGGTGGAACCCTGCATCTAGGTAAAGTATTGTTATGATGTCCCCATGAAAAAATAATCATGGTGTACTTTTCACCCAAAAACCTTTTTCAGAGCAAAATTCAATCGAATATAAAAAATCCTGTTGAAAATCACCGTGACCATATTACATCATGTCACCTTTTCACTTAGATAAATGGTCCTCTTTGAAGAAGCAAATTGCAGATGTGTCCATTACATTCGTTAAGTAAGTTATCTACACATTTGCAAACAATACAAAAAACAGCAGATGAAGATGTTTCTTTATTACTAATCTTATTGAAAGGAGACCAAAAAATGTGTCCATTTAATAGAAAAAAAATATTGTGAACAACAAGAATTCATTCTTGGTTTACAAAAAATTAGACTGTTTGCTCTCCGTATTTTTACGTGTTCATTGATTCGAGTTGAATCACGACATCCGCCCTCACTCTTCAAACCTATTATTAAGTTGTTTGCTTCTCCACACACACAAAAAAGCGTCTTTAATAAAATGGACAAACTTGGCTTCAAAGAAAGAGAATTTCTGAATGGAAGACAAGAAAAATGAAGAAAGGAAAACCAAAAACCATGTCGTATGAATATGCGTACAAGCTTTACTTTGAAAACTTTTTAAGTGAAATTGTTTTGGTCTTTTCAAATGAAACACTGTTCATTCATGCTTAAACAGAAATTGTGTGCAGAACGCATTATATCCTCCTTGGTCCTTCTCTTGTATTCATGAATGAATTGAATGAATGAGGAAAAATTAGAGAGGAAAATAAAACGGCTGCATCGAATGTCGTCTGCCAAGCCTCCTGTCCTACGTCGTCCCCGCCTCCTTCTTAACATCTTTTTTTAAAAGAAATTATTCTAGGTTCACTTTAAAAACTACTTGAGGCAAAATGCAAACAGATCAGCATCGTGTTTCTGATTGAAAATTTGTTTTTAGTTTTAAAAATCTTCAGTTTTTGATGCCACAAAAATTGGAAGTTTGTGGAGTAATAATTTTCTCTGAAAGTATTATTTTAATGCATAAAATTGGGTCACGGACACAACAGTCGAGTTGAGAAGCTGGCCAATTTTATAGCTCTGTCATAACCACTCAAAAAGTCCTCGACTAAAAGTGAGATAACCGTTATGTTATGACTGCAGCCATATTTGACCCAATGTTCATATAATTTTTTTTATTGGAGCACCTACATAGTTTTAACAACTGTGCACAGTCTATTTGTTAAGTTTTACACGTAAATATATTTTAGGGTCTATTAACAAAACAGTTCCGTTGTGTTAATTTTTCCGTTTTTTTTTTGTAGTTGATATTAAGGCACGAGCCAAATTAAAATTAGTTCAATAAAAACCCTCCCCCAATAAAATTTGTTATAGGGTGACCTTCTTGTTGAGAAAAATGAAAGCTTTCTTTCTAAAAAAATATTTCAGAGAGAAGCAAACATGGTGACCCAGTGCCTTCCAGAGACCTGTTGTTGCCGGTGACCTAATAAAAATTCTCGATTTTATGCTCCTTTCAGTATTGTTCTCCATTTTAAAGTGGAACCCAACAACTTGAATACCACACACAATACATACACACGACTCATCTTATCATTATAACCCAGAAGATTATCATTGTTAAATTCTATTATTCCGGGCTTTAAGCCAAATATTACGTTTTATTGCATCTTGTTAAGCAAAAGAAGAGCACCTCATGCTCCTGAACGCAAACACGATGAAACCAAATGTGTTTATGCGAAATATTCAAGAAAATTACATGAAGCAATTTTTATGACTGTTGACCATTACACCAAATAAACATTTTCTTCTGGATACGCTTAAACATCCTCTTTGTCACCACAAATCCTCCCAAAAAAATATCCAGCCAAGAATGCACACAATTTAAATTACTGCCATAAAAATATTTTTTTCTAGAATAATATTTTCTTCAAGTTTGTGTGCACAAATCTGAACACTCCAGAAAGCCAAATAGCAAATCCTATTCATCAAAAGTTTTATTACCTTGAATTGAACTGTTTTCTTTGGTTTACCTTATCTTCACTTTGCGAACATCCATCCGTTGAGAGAAGTAAAATATTTTTTTCGTATTAACACATCCGTCATAAAATCACTACAAAGTCATAAAAGAGGATAACGGACAGCTTCTCCTAAAGTCTAAAAGTCACCCAAAAGCAATGAATCAGAAAAAAAAGAATTCTGTCGAGAGTCCCATGTCACTCAAGGGATAACGTGTTTTCTTCAAAAGTGGATATATTTTATGATCATATTTTTTTGGATAACTGTACTTAACAAGGTGCTATGTACACTGGTTTTATGGTGATGACTTGAATAGTTCTTGAGACCTGTTGTGTTTTTTTTGCTTAACATTTCTTGACCAACAACAAGAACCAAAATTTTTATGACTTTATTGGAGGAATGGTGTACAAGCTTATTAGAGACAAAATGGTCCCTTATCATTTCTTTCCTCCTCCTTCTGGGATTCTTGAAGGAGGATGTTTACCAGTTCAATTGGATCTTTGATTAGTGTTTCATTGAAGTAATGAGGGTTTCACAGGATCTCGGTTTGAGTTGAGTGAGCACGTGCTCCCTCATGCCCTGTATATTATCATGATCGTCGTGTTTTGTGAAGATTTTATTGCAGCTTGGAGAATGCATGTAATAAAACGGGCTATCATAACGGTTCCGAGTTTTTGGATGAGCTTTTGTTGATTTGAGTTATTTTGCAGAGTCCGATACGCTTTGGTTTTTTCCTCGTGACAGGATGCACACGGTCAAAAAAATAATGAAAAGCAACGCTGGGCAATTTCTGGTCACATAAAGTTGACCAGATAGAGAAAAAGCGCAAAGAAGGGTGCAGTTTTTCTCGATTTTACTGGACACATGTTACAATGCTCATTAAATAATAAAAGTGGTTTGGGATTTTATGGATTCATAAAAATAGGAGCTAATTTGAAGCGAAAAATCACAAATTGAGACTTGTCAATATTACGTATCTTTTTAATGTTCATATAAAGAGCTCCTTCATAGATACTTCCAATGTGTCCATAAATAAAAAAATATGCGTAGCTGTAGTGGGGTACAGTTTTGTTGAACAAGTGACACAATTATTATTGATGGAAGAAAAGAATTGGGTTCAAAAATGTACACACACCCAACTAATGCGAGTTCACTGGGCCACTGGAGGAGAGCCATTATCTGACACATTTCTTTCAACATTGAGCATCTCATGTTTTTGGATTTTTAATTTTATTTTTAGATAACAAAATGGTCCCGTTATAATAATATAAACCTCACAGAAGCTGTACGCACAAATCATCTCCTAAATGATGCTGACATCTTCAAAATAACAAACTTGCCCTTGAAAAAAAAAATGCACACCATAAAGATGCATGCTCATTTCTTTTTTTTTAAATATCCTTGAAACATGGAAATATTTTTATCCAGACTTTCCCAGAAATATCCAGCTTTGCTCAAACTTCTCTGTTGCTCTTTCCCCACAACAGCTTATTATATTCCTTCCACAACTCACAGATTAAATGGCCATATAGTGGAACACCATTGTGTCTATGTGGCTAGGAAAACCTTAAACTGAAACCAAGGAACTATCTTGCTTCACCACTCGCTCGCAAAAAAAGAGAAAAAGATAAGTTTTATTTAACAGCGAAAGATGCGCAACGAAAGCTATAAAAAAAAGTGCATAAAATTATAAAACCATTTTACAACCCTATTTGAGCCCATAAAAACTCACAACATTGCTCCCGTTCACGTTCACAACACAACATCCTCCGTGCGTCTCTCATCTTACTTTTAATTGTAGCAACAAACGACAACAACCAGAAAAATGGGGAGGAAAGGAAAGGCGCAAAAAATATGAAGAAAGGGGGTGACCAAAATTACATATAAAAGACGAGAGAGCTCACTTTAAAAAAAGTAAGGCTCATCTATATAACAATAATATCACCATTGCACACAGTATTAGAACAGTGCCCATGTTTTCTCCACTTTTCAGCTCCCCATTTTGCTCGTTTCTGTCTTATCATTTTCTTCCTCCTTCTCTGCTCTCCATTATTCCTCCCGTGAATGTATCTACTTTTAAAAAAACAATGGTGGTTGAATGCGGCAGTTAAAAACTAAAACTCAAATATTTCCCCAATGAAAAATGACAACAAAAAAAACTACACAAGATAACCTGCTTCACCATTATGTGATGTGTAACGACCAAGAAAAAGGAAGGGAAGAGCAAGGGAGAAAAAGAAATAAAAAAAATTGTGTAACGCCACCATCAACACCAAAAAGTGGCCTTTTAAAACGCTAATAAAACAACGGTGAACTGATTACACCTCTCGGCTTCGAGCAAAACCCGTAATTACAGCCCATCAAAAAAACGGAGGTGGATGCTTCACCAAAAAGCACATTTTTTTGCAAGAAATATCCCATTTTTTTCTTCATTTTCTTATCAACCTTTTAAAAAGCTGAATTCAACAATGGTTTCAAAAAATTTCAACAAAAAAAAATGAAACAATATGCATAGCTAGGTATATGTACATAAAGGATCGATACGCACCACTATATTCCATTTTTTAGGTTTGAGACATAAAAACCGAAAATGAAAATTAGGTGTACTCACATCCACAACGAATCTATCCACACACACACACAGTCGTCATTTTGCAGGAGTGCCGGCCGGAATGAGACTTTTGGGGATATTAAAGGTCTGTGGTTCCCCTCGACATTCGACACGCAAACTTTGATGTCTTCATTACGATTTTTTTAGTACAAGCAAGCACCACTATTCTATCCCTTTTTTACATGGATATACAGACATTTTTCTATATTGAGCCATTACACGAAAAAAAAACACGAAACGACCGTCATCTTCCTTCGTCACAGTCGCGGGAACAATAGAAGTGGATAAAAAAATGGGTGTACGCGTATTATTATTAAGCATGACACACACCGCTGCCACCACCACCACCGCGGCAATGATACCACCTCTGGTCTCTCTTATATTGGAATATTAAAGCGTGATCGTAATAATAACTAAAATATTATATGCAGAGTGCACACACCGTTTAATGGCAATATGCCAACAGCACGCCAACCATATCTTCGGTGTGGCTATAATAATTCGACTATGTATGTGTAAAAATGTTACATGATAATATTATTGGAGATGGTATGCCTGTGTTTCTTTTGGTGTGGCTTGCAATTGGATGATGAGGACAATGTGTGTCCGTAAAAAAAGCTTATAGAGGAAATCAAAAAATTGTAATATTTTCCTGTGTTCATATAAAATGTGTGTGTGTGTGTGCATGCAGTTGTGCATTATCGTCCATGGAATATTACATTATGATTGGCACTCTCCTTCGCTTTGGTCACTGGTCTGGTGTTGGTCAGAATGTTAACGGGAGCTTGTCACGAACATGGCTCTCTTCTTGCTCCATTTCCTTTTGACTCATTATTAGATTAATGCTAATAATAAAAGAGGTAAAAGTAGTGATATGTAATAATGGATGTTGTTGATGTAACAAATTAGTTGGAGCGAAATAAGGGAAAAATATATAGGTAGGTACTCTGGAGCGACACCAAACACCGCCGGTGCTACCGCTCCTTGTGGTCGATTATTCACGGAGGAGGGCATTCATCATGCGAGACATGAAGAATGGAATAGGGATTATATGTATTTTTTAGTGGAAGGCAATCTTTGATTGAATCAAAGCAAAAAAATGTAATGGAAAAGTTTCTGTTTTTAATTTACTTAAGAAGTGTGTATATATTTGTGTGCATTTGTGTAAGTTTGAGTTTTTTATTGGGAAAAAAAGGAAGTAATCAATAATGGAAACGAAATGTGTCGGTTCAGGTGTAATAGAGAATGTTACCGTCGTAATGGATGGAGTCTAGTGATGTTGCATGTTTTTTTATGTGTAGAGGAGCATTTTTTTATGATTGTGTGGTAGTAATTTCGGGTGAAATCTTTTTTGGCAAACATGAATGGCCAACAATGTGGCCAAGAGTTGTAAGAAGGCGGAGGAGGAGGAATGGCGCAAGTAATCTTTCACGCTTTTCTCGCTCATTTTGACGTCGTCTTGTATATTTTGGTGCACGATTGAAGTCTTTTCTATTTTCAGATGACAAACTGATTAAGTGATGTGAAAATATGCGGATAAAGTTTTTTTGTGGAGAAAAATTTCACAACGCAACTTCAGATTTCATTATTCATTATGCATGAAACTGTCTAACTTGTAAATCTGCGAAGATGTCTACTCTCATCTGAGAACAATAAAGTGTTGAGACGTGCTAGTTTGTCTTATCGGCGTCTACAACACGCTCAATATTTCACATATTAAAAGATTTTTTGCCACAATTATTTCGATTTTTCCTAATCGTAATAATTGTATTGTCTTTGATTAGGGAAAACTATGAGAATTTTTTAGTCACTTCCAAAACTTTTAGGAAACTCACTTTTCTCTGTTTTCGCTTAAATAAAGCTTGAGCCAATTTTTCACATACTTTTAGATTCACATGCGCACATAAAAATATTGGAGATACAACCAAAGTTTATCAAGTAATATGTCAAGTGAAATGGATTGGATTGAATACATTTTTTTTGTGGAATCTCTACCATTCCCAATTCTTTCCCGTGCTTATCTCAATTTCGAAGCTAATATTTCTGAGGATGTATTATTCCGGGTGAAAGTGACTTGTGTGAAGATCACTTGGCATATCAAAAGGAATTTCGTGTAAATACGTGGTCCGTGCCTTAAAAAATATTATTTTACGGTTCCACTCTACCAAAAATGGTGCAACCAAAGTCCTGGCCAAAAAAATCCTCACGGAACAAATTTTCATTGAAATTGAAAACACCCATTCTCTGAAAAAAAAACTCTCTCTGTGAATACATTCTACATAGAGAACAAAATGTGCACACATTTTGTGCTCCACAAAAAGAGTGATATATTATTGAAGCGAAAATTTTA
>JAHZNF010003547.1:0-12862 GCA_027744215.1 Troglopedetes dispersus | reverse complement strand
TGAATGTGTATCAACATCCGCCTTATCATCATCTTCCCATATTACGGTACTCCTGGTTGGTGGTGTATTTTGGAATGATGTCATGCAAACAACAAGCTCCGTTTTTTTAAAAAAAGGCTTATATAATACCTATATGCGCATTATGCGAGGAGAGGTTTGCATTGTGGCAAAGATAAAGGAATTGCTCCGTGGATTTAAATGACTTGCTGGTTTAAACAGAACAAGGGAACACAACAACCTACATAGTTCCATCAGCTAATAATATTCGACTTGCGTGAGAGAGCCTCCTATACGAATTCAAGACCATGCTCCTACGTTTGTCACATAACTGAACAGAGGAACGGCAGCAACAAAGTTCAGGGCAAGCCTGTTGGGATTTAATTTTTTTCTAGTTTGGAAAAGCACACGTGTGTGGCTGGTGGAATGTGTTTATATATTTTTAAGGATGTACTCTTCCTCGTCTAAAACGCATGCAAATGCAGTATATAATATGATGATGAATATATACCGCACTACACAAAAAAATCAGGCTTCCATAAAATTTCCAAATGGTTTTTGCTAGAATCTCTACTGTAAAAAGGTGTTTGCTACTACAGAGTACTAATAATGTGAAAAAACAATTAAGATTAACAGAATGAGTTTCAAATGCTCATGCAGTTTCATTATGAAATTTAATAAATCACATTAGTTGCTTTTGTTTGCATAGGTTTAGGCAATGGTTGGAGTGTTCAGTGTTGTCCATTTCAAGGTTCAGAAAACGATAAACAGAAACAACAGCAACACATGTTTGTATTATGCTAAGTTTCGCACTTTATTGTTTGAATAGAAAATAAACATGACAGCGGTCACCGCATGACATTCTCTCCCTGTAACCTTTCTTCAACAGGCCTTCTGTGGACCGAGGAGAAACGACCATGCTTGTAATTCATCTCCTTCGATAAAATATTAATGGAAATTCTGCAACCTTGCGTTTTGATATCTTTATGTCTCATCAGTGCTGTCACATTCAAGTTAAACAATAGGATTAAATAAAAGGGTAAGGGTGTAAATAGAGCGTGAAAAAGATCCGTCGTTACACAAAGGCTAACTTTACTCTCGAACATTTTAGATTGAGTATAATGCATCGAGAATATTCATGTCATCGTTTCCGTCTGACTTCAGGAAAGTTGGTAGAATAGAAGCGCCTGTGAGAAAGACTGCATTGTGCTCCCTTCCGTTCATTCTTATCTGTTTTCCTCCCTTGTAATGAAAAGTTTCACGAGATTTCACACGATTGTTTATGCGCATTGCTAAATCTTGTGGAAAGCCTTGAGCACGCATACATAACAGCCGCAAGTGCAGCTGGGTTCCACATTGCCCCAGCCACTTCACAAACCGGAACGATATTGATAAGAAAGTCCAAGGTTGGAAGTTAACATGTTGCTTGCCCTTCTCACACTCTCGTACTCTTGCAAAAAAGTCAAGGTAGCTGACTCAGACTAGAAGAGACCTAAAAAAGTCTGCTCAACCGTGATCCTGTCTTCTCACGTTGTCACTTTCCATTGGAATTTTTTTTGACTATATTTAGCCACGAAATTGAGGTTTTCATTTAGCGTGTCTGGAGAATATTACACAACCTCTTTTTTGCGGGGAACATGCGCTTGAATACTGCACGTTTGAAGGTTCTGAAGGCTAAATGTAAAGACAACTATGCACGATTACACCTTTCTTCACTAATGACATCGTGTCTGTTTGTGAATAAAAGTGTTCACGTAGCAGCATTATCATACTTTCAGCATTGGCTCACTGCCATATCACAGAACAACCCTGTTAATGGACATATGACAAGTGACTCTGCGAAGTCACCAGACGCACAATGAAAACAACATTTTTTCTTGCTGAATCCGTCAGAATGAATGTCAACGTGAAAGTGAAAGGAGCTGTCAATGTCGCGCGGGCTTAAAATCTTACCTGCAACATTCTGGATATTCAATGAAATATTTTTTTCAGGATGAGTTCATGTAAACATGAAGTGGTTCATACGTCGTGCGTACTCTGCAGAAAAATATGGTGCTTGTAGACAAGTCTGTAAAAATAAAAGTATTTGTTGGTAATGAAATATATTGAATAATTTCTTCCTGTGTATTCTATAGTTCAGCTAAAGTACCTAATGGATTAAGTTGGATCAACTGAAATGTTATTAAATCTGGTTGGTGGCAGGTTTATCATGTTAAATAGATGAACCGCAAACTAGAACTCACATTGAAGCTTGTTTTGGGATCCTGTACGAGTTTTTCAAATGCTCACTCTTGTTGTTTATGCTGACACTGTGCCAAATCAAAAGGAATAAACTTTCTTCAGTGAAACTTTGTTTATCTCGAAAATGGATTTCTCTCTTTTCTTAATTTATCATGTCAGGAAATATTTATAAGCGACAGTATCGGCTTTCCTTTTTGCTGTAGTGCTGAAAATTGGATACATATCTAAATTGTCACGGATGCTCCATTTATCAAACACTCTTTGAGAAAAATTACTTTTCCGGATTTACATGCCTTTTGCGACTTGCAAGTTGTCTACTGTAAACGATCCTACTTTACTGTGGCATTATTGGAAAATATGGTAAATTTTTCTGGTGATTGAAGCAAATAAATTATTTTGATAAAGCAATCGCTTCAGGAGATAGCCTTGGTTAAGATTGGAGAAACAACTTTTAACTTTACCTTTTACCATTTTCCACAAACTTTATGTTGTTGACGTACATGGTGTTTTTTAAAAGTAAATTCGTAAGCGGATTTGGTTATTGGGTTGTGTTAACCACTTGAGTTAATGTATGTATTGTTTTATATCTTTTCCTTGGTTTGATCCTAACATTCACTATATAACACAGTCTCATAAAGTAAGTCAATAGAAACAGTCTCATTCTCAGAACAGGGTTACATTTTTGAATTATCACAGAAGTTGGACGATTTCATCTTCGCCTTCTTCACCATCAGTAGAAGTACACAAGATTTTTTCCCTAGTAATCTCTTAAAAATTGTGTTAGGAAATTTCATTTCTTTATAACAAATAGGATTAGTTATGCATTTATGTCACGTCGGCATACGAGGTGCAAAACTTTATAGATTGTCGTTGTTTCAATTTAGACGAAATGGGGCTTATGCAAATACGGTGAAAAATGTTAGTGAGACAACGTTCTTTCCCGCACAAAGTGCAGTTTCACATTTACAACTTTCAGACAAAAATGGCATTTCGTGTTTTATAGAAAAAACAAGTTTTACACTTCCTTCGTCAGCATTTTGTAAACTGTGTACCTCCACCTCCAGCACATATGTACATCCTAATTCACTCACTATGTCTTTGCTCTAGGTGCGCGTCTATCTAGCTCACAGGTACATTCTGGAGAATCTTCAATCCACATTTCAAAAAATTATCTGCTGCTTTCTCCTCCTTTTGACGTCATTTGGTAGGTCGTTATGATGGTGGTGGTGGTGGTTGCGTCGGTGGTGGTGGAGTACATAGCATACCTACCTATCTGGTTGTCAGTTTGTTTGGTGCTCCCAACACCACCACCACCACCTTTCATCGTAGACCGTGCTCATCAAAGCACAATCCTCAAACCTCGTTTTCTCAATGCCTTTATCCATAAGGGACCACATGCATCCTTTGCATTACTGTTTTTGTTTTGTGGTGCATATATACGTAAACCCTTTTAATGTGATTTTATCTTTTCTTTGCTCCTACCACTATCATTGCTCAGTTAACCATATAAACATTGATACCCCGGATACTTCACTATTAATAACATTTTCATCAAAATAGTTCTTGCAGAGTAGGTACCTACATAATTTTTCTGCCACACTCATATATCTTCTTTCCCGAAACGAAAATCTTAACAAGGTGAGTCTTTTGTGTGAAAACGCTTATTATGAGTAAGTATAGAGGCAAGTTTAATTTGGTTATGCATGCAAGCCTGGATAGCAGGGCGCAAAACACATTTGAGAAGTGAGAGTGGAAGAGAGGAACGGAGAAAGTGTGGAAAGGGAAACAAGTTTTTCCAAGTAACAAATAAAGTTTCTTTTTCCCGGTCCCCAACTCAACTCATATTGTTATTACAAGTTTATGCTCGTTGCCAGTATAAGTTTTCTTATTATTAAGTTTGTTACTCTCGGCTGATGGCAAGCCCCCATTTTCTCTCTCGCATAACACCTGTGTGTATACCTCTGCGCTGCTGCTGTTAACTGAAAAATCTCCTGCATGAATACATGAAAAGGCATCGAGTTTCTTCGTCTTTGTCGAGCATAGTCATATTTGAAATATGAGATTGTGCTTTGCTACTGCTGCTCCCTCTGCTTCCATTTGAAAACTCACATGACTATGACGAGTGTGTGTCAGTCAGCAGGAGCACAACATGGAACTCTCCAGTAGAAGGAGAACAATCCTTTCCCTTTTCCTCCGCACACTTCTCTCTCTCTCTCACTCACAAAATGATTAGTTACTTCCGCCGCGTGTGAAAATAAGAATTCAGACGGTGAGATTAGCTGGGCCAGGTAATTTTGAGGAATGGTATACTTCTATAAGTAGCATGGTTTTATGTTTCAGCTTCCAGGCACATTTTCATATTACACTTTCTTACTTCCCATATCAGTTGGAAATTTCGTCGACCCTCTCCAACATGACTTCTTCTGTGTAACCACTTTGGAACTATACGAAACTATCAACATTCATAGTGGGGAAGCATAAAACATTTCAAGAGCGAGAGAAAAAGTTGCATACAACTTCTTCTTCTAGATGGACGGACACATAAGTAATGTGATCATGATGATAGGAATTTCCGCATTTTCTCCTCTTTTTTAAAACCATCTTGTTCCACCACATAATGTAACTTGGCGAACATGGAGCACACAGAGTATAAGTTTTGGACTAAAAAAACGTTTTGTTCTTTTGTTTAAAATGATAGCATAAGTAGACACTATGGAAAGAAAAAGTTTCTCTGTGCTTTAAATATGTGCACACATTCATTTTTTGTGCACATCAGCATATCACATTCCATATAATTTCTAAGCTCATTTTGGCCACCATGCAATACAGCAACAAGATGGTGTGATAGAGAAGAAAAACTCACTGAATTTGAAATAATGTTTGGTCTAAAAAGTTACCTAAGAACCATGATGGTACAACAGATATTACTTTCATAAGCTCTTATAGAGAAAATGAAAGGGTGGAGAAGTAAGTGAAAGTGTGCAAGTGACTAATGCAGGAAGGAAATGTGTGGAAGAAGTTGTAGTAAAAGAGTAAAGTGAAAGTAAGTTAGACAAAGGCTTTACTTAAGTAAGTCATTTTTATTCATTCTCGTCCTACCTGCTTTCACTTTACTCCACAACTGTGAACATTATTTTTTAGAGGAAGACCTTTTTTTCAGGTGGGGAAAGTTTGCAGTGCTAGACCAACTTTTTTGAGAAAATTGCTGCTCGTCAAAGTATCAATAGGTACTGATTGTCAACAAAAAAATGTGGGTTTTGCGGGAAGAACGTGACGGTACTCATGCAAAATGCAAATGGATTGATTGGCAATTGCCGAATTATTTGACACCAAAGTGTCCTTTTAACCTGGAAAATACTATCTTAAGGAAATTGTGCTATGTTGACAACTGACGGATTTAGATAAACAGGTCTGTAAAAACAAAATCCTTTCTGGATGCAGTTCAGCTGTGTAGAGCTTGCCGAAAAACTTTTATTTTTCTCCAGAAAAAGGAACTACCTTTAAGATCCCGGGATGTGTTGTTGGTGCCCTCGTCCTGACTTTGGTTTTGTCTGCTTCGTTAATTAAGCACTTTCGATAAAAGTCTTGCGCACAGGCGAGACACTGAAAAAAAGTTTCTGTATTAATTTATTATCAACGCCAAATGTTATTACAGCTGAGCATAACAAATTGCTTGAGTCAACATCCACCATTTCCAACGAAGAGTGTAAAAAAGTTGCAAGAAAGTAGACTACTGAAATATAATGTATGCTATAGTGAGGTATTCTTGGACGACTTTTCTTTAAAAAGCCCGAAATGGGAATTCGTCAATGGAAGGAAACATCTTCATTTTCAAAGCCTCAACATTACCACGACTGCACCACCTCCTCTCTTCTAAGCTACTCCAGGGAACTCCACATCAGCTCTGTGACGACACGTTTTCATTTCTTATTCTTTACTTTCAGCTAAAAATAGCGGATCCATTCTAAAAAACTTTTTATATTAGACAAAAAAGAAGAAAAATTCGAGGCATCCTGGCGGCTACCTTAGCTCAGAGCCATATTACGGCGTTCTCTTTATATTTTTTCATTCTGCACCGTTGGGATTTTTAGAGACACTTTGACTGATTCAGGTTCTCACTCCGATCTGATCAATCAATACAATACACATTACCATTACATTCCCACAAGCAGAGTTGGAGTAGCTTGACGAGCTAGGTACCTCATACAATTTTCAACTGTGATAAGATCTCCGCATGGAGAAAGGTCCATTAATCAGCGCAGCAATAATAATAAAGTATGTCATAAACTAAAGAGGAAGAGCACATGAGCAATTGAGGTGTTGAGCTAGCATATGATTATTGGATTTCAAGGGAGAAACGAAGAAATAAAAATGTTGACTAGCCCACACAACACGAAGCAACAAGATACATGGAGCGTATCGAGTAATGTATAACACTTATCCGAATTAGTAATATCAAGAGAGAAATTCAAGTGAAACTAAAAGAAAGTGTTTTTTCACGTCTGTAGTGTGACGGATAAAAAATGCACGCATATATCTTTATCCATTTGCGATGATGATGGTAAATCGTTCCAGCTTTACTCCACGTTCTTCTTAACCTCGTGCACGATCATAGATTACTATTTGATTCCAGAGGCTTAATCCAAATAGTCATGCGAACATATTGCAAGTTGCGTAGTGCAATACACAACAACAGTTTTTCTTGCTCTTGTAAGTAAGCTCCAACTGCTTGCAACATTTACAACTCCTATATTTCTAAAGAGTGAAAGCTTTCCTTGGTTGGTGGAGTGAGTGGTCGGCTGTGTGAGTGAAACCAGCGTCATTTTTTCACGCCAAGGGCTCCGCAGAGAACATGTTTGTGAAGGTGAACAAGCAAAGCACACATATTATTAGGCGAAGTAGTTATTATTATTATGGTTGTTGTTTTTTTTCTTAGATACATATAAGCGGGAGAGTGTGCTGCAGAGTTCATGTGCAAGCAGTTATATAGACTTTATACCAAATATCTCTAAAAAAAATTCTTGAAAGTGTGTATGAAAAAGAAAGACCAGTCGATTAAGAACACACACACACGTACTGACACTCCTTTCTCGGTCACTTGTGGAAAGTAGAAGGTATGCAGGTTGGAAGTTCGACTACCATAAAAATAAGAAAGTAAACCGTATTATTGACAACAAAGAAAAAAAGGTATGACAAACATGTCGCGAGGATGTGGATTTGTGTTGTCTCCCTCTCCATCCATCCATGTGCGTATCACTGTACTTACCTCTCAACAAGGATATATCAACAACAGACCTTTGTTGTATTCCTCATCCAGTGACACACACACATATACACACATTCAAGCGTGTCCTGCCTATTATGTACTCTTTATTGTATCGGAGAGCTGAACAAAATAGTGAAAAGTATGTAGTACTTTCTCTCGAGTATGGCGGGCGACAGCTGAAAGGAGAGGGAAAAAAGGGAAGAAAATAATGGAAGGAATGTGAAGAAAGAAGCGATTTCTTTTCTTGTGTTGCCGCACACCACATAAAAAATACTACTGTAATATGTATGCACCTAGATATGTGTGTTCCTGGATCTTTTTTATCACTGAATGAACACAGTATACAACTTTACTTATAAAAACAGCGTTTCGATCAATAAATAATCGACAAATGTACTCCTTTTTTCCCACCTCTTCTATTCCCCTTTGCATATGTGATACACTATTATGCAAATGCATTGTCCCAGAATAATGGTGGTGGAAACAGGTTGCTTGACGCTATCTCTCTGTGCCGTTACCTCTGCACTGACTACAGTGCTTAAGGTGGGAAGGTGGCTTGTAACAAATATTCTTTTTACAGCGTGCTTGTCACAGCCACACCATTCGCCAATGTTTTATTACCCAGGCAGACAGACAGTCGGGCGTTAATGCCTATTTGTGTAGTTTTGGGCAACGATGCGATGCGACCATCCAGGTAAACTTGTAGACTCGAGTGCGGAGAGGAAACAAAGTAAACTTTATCGAATTTTTTTTNGTTTTGGGCAACGATGCGATGCGACCATCCAGGTAAACTTGTAGACTCGAGTGCGGAGAGGAAACAAAGTAAACTTTATCGAATTTTTTTTCTGGTGACGTGGTGATTGAGATGAGTTTAGGTGCTCCAACTGAGCCATTCAAGTCAGATAGATGTCTTTGGAATCCGATCGACTTTCTTTCCTCTTTTCTTCTCTTTCTTGTGTATAAGTAAGTAAGATTGCTTCATCGAATTAAGTGTAGCACTCAAATGGTTTCAAGAAATCTTCACAAGCTCTACCAAAGAAAATTATTTCGAATATCTCATTTCTGTTTCCATTATTCCATTGCTCCATTGTTCGTTAATGTCGATGGGAATAATGTAACAAATAGTGTAATCATAATATTTCAAGCTGCAGTCAAGGTGTGTGTAAATACGTCTACGTATGTATCCCTCACGTGAGAAGTAAATACGAGAACTTCATGAGGATGGATCCCGCTTCGTATAAGAAATGTGTTATTCTTGGTCATTATCCATCATTTTATGTGTATTATTTCCTTTTCCACTGAAAGAAAAGCACAAAAAATCGGACCATTTTCTTCCATGAATAATGCATTCTGATGAAATAAATGAAAGCGGCCGCTCTTTTCGTTTCTTCCCTGCCCCACAAGAACATGACGACGAGAGCATATAATAAGAAGGAAACAAAATTATGGGTGTTGGAGAGAGGGAAAAGTGGAATGCAAATTCGTTCACCAACTCCTTCAGTGTTGCATGTGTCCGTCGTTAGGGTTGCTGGCAGACTTTGCATAACGGATGGAATGAAGCGAGGAGAACCATTAAGTGATACATTATACACATCATTATCATTGAGCCATGTGCAGCATACTATTTGCCTAAACAATGAGAATAAGCGCATAATTTCTCCACGTTCGCTGATGATTGCATGCTAAACGGGGAGAAAGCAGACACTCGTCGTACAGCAGTGGATCATTGCATAGATTTCAAACCACTTCTATTTCACTGACTCCATAAAAATCTATTAGCCTTGGCAAATTGATTTATGATGATGATGGGCTCAGCCAGTCGAGAGTTTTGATTTAGCATTTAACTCCGATTTTCCCCTTTTCGCACTACAAAGAGAGGGTTATCATGTTTCCTCTGAGCCTGCCCTTATGCACCGTCACACGTTCTGATCAATAATACTCTTCTGAACGAGGAGAAGGTATTGTGTAGGTAGGTATAACGAGTGGATATAAATAACCCACTTTTGCATAGATTCTGCAAAACAGTGAACTTTTCAGCGGGTGTAAAAGGACTGTAGGAATGCGATGATCCCACCCCGCTTGCTCCGTCGCACTTTTTTAGAAGAGAAAGGAACAATTTATTGTTGGCTAATAAGAGCCTTGTAGTTTCTTCAAATTCCTCACTACTCGCTACACCTTTCGCAGGGGAATCCATGAAAAAAATACAAGATACCTGCATAATTCTTTTGCTTACGAGTGTATGGCAAATAGAACACTGTATAAAAACTTAGAAAACACAGCGGGACGACTGTAGATATATTTCAAAAGGGGAAAAGATGTGTTCAATGTTACTCCGTAATTCATTCTACTAAACTATTCTCTCATGTTTTCTGTTTTTTTTACAGGCTGATGGAATACTGCCTCCCAGATGTGGATAGCGTCAATTTAACAGCGATACGCACCATAAGAGTCCTGCGGCCCTTAAGAGCAATTAATCGCATCCCCAGTGAGTCACAAACTTTTATCTTGTTTTTCTTCCGAGTAGAGCAATTCTTCCATGTACAATTGAAAGTGTACATGGAAGGAAAAATATATAATGTATGAACGTGTCTAAAAGAAAATGGATCAACATGTATTGAGTATTGCTTTACATCGTGTAAGAACATATATTTGTTAACATACGAGGAGCACATAATTTTTCCGAAATAAAAGTTTTTTTATTCAGTTGGTAGCGCAAAGGAAGCGCAACTTTTTGCTTAAATATTGCATTATTATGCCTCCTTCAGTTCTTGCCTAATTTCATAGTCAATCGCTGTGTCTGCTTCACCAAGCAAACTTGGAAGCGTAATGCAGTTCGAATTTGAGATTACAGCCACACACTTGCTACTTGCAGATGCAAGTATAGTAAATGCTTCCAAAAAAGCGGAAGGCATTTAAACTTTGTTTTCCGGTGAACAAAGAGTTCAGTTCAATGTGGGGTACAAGTACAAGTTGAATAATAAAAACCAGATGGGATATCCTGGGGATTTTGTTGTGTTCGGTGGAATACTCGTGGTACAACAAGCTCCTATTGGCAACCTGCAACACTAGCTTCAAATCTTCGATAATGTTTTTTTACACATCATTCCACCTTCGATTTTTACTCTGAGGTGAGCATTGATGAATTTTCAGCGGGGAATTTCATGATGCATGTGAAACGACTTAAAAGTGTAAACAGTGGATGGTTTGTGTACATACTCCCTGCTGCTGTATAATATTAAATATTGTGAACAAAGAAAGCACATTACGTTACTCGGAAGTAAAGCCACAAGTCATATATTATGATAGGAGAACGTTTAGTTTATCAGTCAGTTCATGCATAGCTTCAACATGTTTATGCATAAAGAAATATGTCGTATTTAGTAAATT
Organism: Troglopedetes dispersus; assembly: GCA_027744215.1. Taxonomy (NCBI): domain Eukaryota; kingdom Metazoa; phylum Arthropoda; class Collembola; order Entomobryomorpha; family Paronellidae; genus Troglopedetes; species Troglopedetes dispersus. The sequence continues at coordinate 1,971 of JAHZNF010003547.1, read as the reverse complement.
TTATAAAAGATTTTGTGGGGCAATGTGGTAATTATTGAAGGTTATAAAAAATCACTTTAATTTATGTTTGTCGAATGTATGGCGAGAAATAATATTAATGGTTATCGTAATCAGTTATTGCTGTGTTTATCATGTTTCATTTTTGGCTGCCTGTTGCGTCATTTGAGATCTTTCGGAAATATTTAATTGTACATGTACTATTGTATATTGTTGTGTTATATAATTTCCAGGTGAAGACATGCCCTTTCTTCTTAAAATGTGTGGCAGTTCACGTTTACGTATGTATCTTAAAAGTTCCATGAATGTAGTGTAGTGCTTAATTTCCGGACTTCAGTTGATAAGTTTCTTAAAAGTTATCGTTCCCGGAAATTGAACAATCTTTTAAAAATACATTATATGCCGCCTGCCGCCAATTCATAAGTACTATAGTTTGGGTGATGCAAGTACTTCTGCATTTATTGGAAGGGTGCAAGATTCGTTTGTTAGGTTTTCCCCATTATAAAATGTAATATACATTTTATTATAATACATTTTATAATACATTTTATAGGCAGCGGTTCATAAATTTTAAGGAAAGACTGATTGATAATCTGTATAGGTAAGTAATTTCAGATTTGCAAAAGCCGTTTGGTGCGAGTGTAAGACTCGTGTCGAGTTTGTTATGCATGTGTGGCGATAAATACAAAAGGCAGAGCATTGAAGGCGTGAGGTAGGTCTCATTGCAAGATTTTTTGACACATTTTGTCCCAAAATTCTTGCAATAAAATTAATGGTGATTGGCGGAAAGGCCTTGACTCCCACAATAATAACGATGAGGAACAGTTTGAATCGACCCGGTACTTGTGGTTTGCGCAGTATAGGCTCTCATCTATTATCCCAGCATATTCAGCATAAAAAAGTTGAAAAATATGTGAATAAGAAAGAACGGATGCGGTTAGTTGAGTCTTTCCACTTAGGCAACAGAAAGTTGGTTGTAGGAGAACAGCATTTTTCAAGAGTACGAATATACGCAATGCCATAAAGTATAATATTCAATATCTGCAAAACCACGCTATAAAATCCTAAAGGAAAACCATTCGACCCAAACAGTTCCTTGAAAAAACTTCTTTTCCCGTAATGTGCCATCATAAATTTCAACGTGCTGACAAAAATTGCAAATAAAGGTGGTTGCTACAAGCAGTGCTCCACGAATAATGCTGATGATGGAGCCATGAGCTCTCTCAAGATTTAGGTAATACTATTAATACGAATTTCTTAGTACGTTTTCTGTACCCAAACCTGTGAAAACAGTGCACCAGTGTGTTTGTCCATAATAGTATTTTCGCTGGGTTAAAATATATGTAATATTAAAAAACTATTCATTTGCATAAATTATGATAGGCTAAAAAATTTAAAATTGTAATGGCTCCAAGAACTGAAGAGTGAAGTTGATATTGTTAAAAGCGAGAAAATGCTGCACTCTCACACGTTCTCAGAATGTGTTATGACTAATGCAAATGATATTTTTAGCCTTGTCAGTTTCCACTTTTCGTAATTTTTGTGGAAATTCCAGTTGGATATTTTTTAAGGTTATTAGTTCAGTTCAGGGTGAAAAATTGACGCCTACACTGAAGCGTATGTGCAACATGTTTATTGATTTTTCACAAGTCGGTTTTGTTTTCAAAAGACGTTTTGTCATTTTGAAAAGTCTAGTCACTTTTACTCTGCGCCAAAATTCATTCAAAATTCCATTTACACAGCAAGATAATGCCTCCACATCCCTCGAAGAGGCCCATAGATTTTCCTGGCTGTAGACATGAAACCACGAGCAACATTTGTAGAACTGCGTATACTTTGCTTTTACAACAAAACTGCCATTTCTTTGGAACTGGATCGGGCCAGAATTTGTTTGTGAAGCGTGACTGATGAGAAGCTAAAGTAATTTCGTTGGACAGACAGCTGAACAAGATTAAAGGGGAACGTTTGTTTTTT
>JAHZNF010003546.1:0-10564 GCA_027744215.1 Troglopedetes dispersus | reverse complement strand
ATTGTCAAAAACCAAGTGAGTGTGTGCACAAGCGAATTATGTATGTATATTTACTTTTAAAAAAATCAAATTGAAATGCGTGCTCTTGAGCTACCGACACTACCTTCCACTTTGGCAGTGAATGATGTCATCATAAAAACACACGAATTATTTTTTGTAACAATGTGTGTGCAAATTTTGGGTATTAATGAAGTGCCGCTCATGTTTCTCTTTCGAGCTTTCATCAGAGTCAATAACAAAGTTTAATTTTGGTTTGGACAAAAAAGACAATATTTCAGCTCCGAGCTACACCGTCATTTGACTACAAAAATTTATAATATCATCACGAATCACGATAAGTAAAGAAAAACAAAGGAAATTAGCGTGTATGTCTTTCGTGAAGAAACGTTTTTTTGAGCAAGGAATAAAAAATTTAGTAATAAATAAGATACTCTTTCTACCTCAATTATACTTCTTTTTTATTGTGTCAACGTGTCCAACGAAAAATAAAAATCTTTCAAGAAGTAAGGTAATCATATCATGACCAAATTTTTTGTTGAATTACTCCACTTTATCAAACGACGACATCACTCATCTCATCCACTTCTTGTTGAGCGACGGAGATACATAATTGAGTAAGTCAACGAAATCATTTTCTCCAATTTGTACACATTGCTCCATCCCCAGTCGCAGTAAATATGGTTATCTGACACAAGATGTGTTTTATTTCGGAGTAGCTTACAATAAAAAGGTATCCATTAAATTTTTTGGTAGCACAGCGTAATTCAGATGTTGCATCATTTTTTTGATGATGATCCTATCAAAAAAATTATCCTCATCAAGACAAGAGCAATATATAAAAGGGGTTCATGAGGACATCATGTTTGATTCTTCATCTTTCCCTGTCGTTCGTAGCAAAGTAGCCTAATTTGCATCATCACAAGTATCCATCATTCTTATTTGAGCAGACATATCTCGAAAAGAGAAGTAAAAGTGATTGCAAACGGACGTCAGCCATTATTATTAAAAAGAGTAAACTTAGAAGCTGTGAAGAAAATGACGCCTCTGTGCTCTCAGATAAGATGGTGATATTATGCAACTCAAGTCCCTCCAAAAAATTTTTTTCGAACATCCTCCTTCTCGCAGATACGTAATAATAATGCGCACATAGTGAAAGGTGAAACGAATGAGATTTTCTTACAATCTGCACAGTCTTCAGTTTTTTAGTTCCACCTCTCGTCAATCCCATTTTCGCTTGTTTTTTTTCGTTACGTTAACTCACCAGTGATAAATTACTTGCCCACTTGAGCCACCATTGTTGTTACAAGCCAGAAAACAATGCATCATTAGGAGCCTTTTTTGAGTAAGCTCACAACGTGGTCATGTCGCAATTGAAAAAAGGAAGACAATTTTCAGCAAAAAGATTACGTTTTTTACACATTCATATACAATATTTGTGTTACACGCATATTACTAAAGTTTCTTATGGTTATCTCGTTTCTGTTCAAGTCGTAAATAATTTTTTGAGGAGGTGATCAGCCTCCGTATCATCCTCTAATTTTTTTTACAGAATGGATCACAATCATTTTTATTAGAAGCTCACACGGATTTCAGCAAGTGACACACATTCATTTTGATTTTTAAGTCAGGAAAAACAATAATAAAATGGTACATGATATATTATGACATGATATTTTATTACGTGATGATAAGCAACTCAAAAATGAAAAATCATCTGATTTTTTGAAAAGGAAGCATCTCCCATTTTTTCAGACATGTTTCATCACACTTCCACAATAAAAAAATGTTTTTTTTATTAATTGTTGGTGTGTCCATATTTGTTAGATAGATAACTTCTCTCCTCAAAATAAATGTTGGAGGCGGGGAGGATTTCCTTTCACATAAATTCTACTCAATACACATCCCTGTCATCTCATCTCAATAAAAACAAAAAAAAGGGGAAAAATTTACAGATTGAAATCAACATTTGAACACATGTATAGTCTTCATAGCCTGCAATCAGACAGTTTTCACAGGTTGTCGTAATAAAAAAATTATTTTCTAAAATATAACCCTCGTTAAAAGAAATACCTAAGCTAACCAACGTTTTTAGCGTCCTTGTCTCTCTGTCCACGTGAGCCATAAATGCGGGTGCAAAAAGAAACCAGAGGAAATTTCTAAGGTAAGTGTCATTTTACACAATTCGCACCTCCATTCAAAAAAACTGCAAAGAGGCGTGTATTCAATCAAGCAAAACGAAACATAACAGCAATTTTACTTTCTATTCCATTTACAGTTTATCAACTGAGATAGCACAAGCAAATTGGCTTTGATCATAAATTATGTTGGAGATTAGTCCTGCTTCTCTTATTTTTTTCAGTGGTTGCAGCATGATTCAAATTTTCAGAAAGTTTTTTCCAAGTTAACTGGTGGTGGTGGTGGAGCAAATTATTTAATAAAGTAAGTATTTATACAAGTGTCACTCAGAAACGCACTCGGTCGTGAAACTGCTTTTAAATAGCTTGCTTGTCTTTACTTAATATTTAAATTGGATGTGGTAATTCCACATGTAAGATAAGAAATGTCAGAACAGAGGCTTCGAATCTCCCGATTACTCTTTATGAGGACAGTGATTAAAAACTTTTTGACACATAAATGCAGTTTGCTACGAACCAACTTGGATCTAAGTAACAAGAATTAATGGTGCACTGCTTTTCTTGTTGTTCGTCGTTAAGGCTTGCATTTATTCGTGGAGGTTGTTGCTTTGTTCTTTCACTTTTTTCCTCGTAGTAATTTACGAATGGATGAAAATTAAGGGATGAGGACAAGTTAAAAGATTCGTTTGAGCATCAAATGTTCAAGAAGTTATTTTTTGCAACAACTATTTTGGACGCTGGGCGGGTAAATTTTGTTTTGTTGCAATTTATGTATCTGCACAAGGTGCATATTATTCTCAGAATGAAAACAGAGAATAAATATATGATTATGTCATCATATATCTCACTTTTGTAGCGCGTGTAATCTTTAACTGTATTTTGTTCTCATATCGCACCATAAATTCATTTTTGTTCGTTAGGATTCGTTCGTGCGCAATGATTTGCATACTAATATTTGATCCTCCCATCCTTGCACCAAATTGTTCCTTAACAGAGTATCTCTCAATATTTTTATCGTGTGCAATATGTCAAAAAAATAGTTGAAAAATCCTGGGGTTAGGTAATTCTGGTAAAATATTGGGATTTGCTTTGAAAATAGGTATGAATGAAACAATGGTTTTTACAGACTTCCCAGTTATGCCATAAATTTCGCAGGGCGTCAGCTTAAAAAGGAATGAAAGAACACCTTGCGAAATACAAGGGCTGTAGTTACTTTTTTTGCAGATTCGCATTTATTAAAAATAAATGGAATTAAAAATGTTGAAAACGTCATCCACAAAAAGTTGAGTTTGATAATCAAACATTCCGGTTTCAATATTGATCCTAATAAAATTATTTCTAATCATTGATGCCAGACAATAGAAATCATCTCTGCTTTCCATTCACTTTACCACACTTCTTACCCAGAGATTTGAGATTCTAACAAGCGACGTCCAACTACATCTACTTATCTGATTTCAAGGAGCAGAGTTTTATTCGCGGAATTTTCTTTTACTTTTCAACGTTTAAAATCAGTTGACTAGATAATTCCTTGAAAATTTGTGTATACGTAATTTCCATAATTTTTCCCAGGCATCATCTTCTCACATCTGAGTACAGAGTAACTATAAAATTTATGGTTACCTCTTGTCCAAGAGACAACACTTATCTGGACACACTCACTGGCTGGCTGGTAGCATTTTTAAAAAAGCTATCTCGTACTTAACAAGCTGACGTGTCAGTGTACATAACAGATACAAGGATAGCGTGTCATGAAGTTTAGAGTGATCTCCATGAAAATTGCCAGTTTGTGCCATTCATCACTTTAAAAAAAATGAATGGTTGCTTTTCCTTTAATCCTCCTCGTGACATGATACTTATGTTCATTCTCTACAAAAAAATGTACACAAGTAAACGAAAAACAAGATTCTAAACAGTCAAACCACTGACATTTGTTGTCTTCTCCATGAAAAGTATGCGTATGAAAGAAAAGTGAACGTTTTTTCTGGGACCGCAACACCAACGACAAGTCTAAACACGCTGACATTTTGAAGCAACGTTTAGGATGACATTTTAAAAAAACTGTGTGTTTACCAGAGAAAGAGAGAGGTAAGTAAACTTTAAGCTGAAAACCACGCAAAAAAATCTCTCAGCAAATCACCATCTGAGAGACGCGACTGGTGTCAGTCAGCTCAACAAACAAAGGAAAACCAAAGTTATTTCGTAATCTTCCCAAAAAAAGAACTCCCCAAGCTTTAACCAAACCTGAAACTATCTGTGTGCATTTTTGTATGCAGACTCTCAAAATGTAAAAAAGTCAAAGTCAACCAACTCGAAACCTTGTTCCTTTCACACTTCACATCCAAACAAATCCAAAGCGAGAAAAAGCACCAAGAATTTCAGTTTGTACCTCACTTGAAAAAACAACAAGAAATCGGAACAGATTTAAAACTGACAAAAAAATGTAAAATAATATAAAAGATAACCACTATTTTGGTGTGAAGATCTATAAGCTCATAATGACACAGTCAAAAAATACACAATCGTCCCCAACAAAAAATAAAGAGTTGTTGTAACAAAAAATATAGTAGCAAAGCATCAACAAGCAAACACATCATCATCGCACCACACACACGCATCTATGTAGTCATTTTCTTGTTACATTGTATTGTTACTTTCAAACAAGCTCTGGTAATTTTTCAAGAATTGAACAATGAAATTGGCTTTAACAATAAAAATATATGTACGCTTAATGTGTGTACTACTGCTGTGCTTCTACCGGCATGTGAAAATGCGAAGCAGAGCAGACGAAAATCAAAAATAGAGAAAAAAAATAGAATGGCATGGACATTGAATGTGGATAAGTATATAAGTTAAAGTGGAATGCTGGTGATTTGTCTTCGTTTTTTCTTACAATAGTCTTCAAACTTCATAACAGATAGGTATTTTTATTTTTGTTTTCTGATTGTTTTTCAAACGCAGTTAGGTGCTCCTGGCGTTTTCATTTTTCGATATGGTTTGTCTTTTTTAATGAAAGTCAGGTTTTTTTTGTAACAAGAAACGCAGGATGGTGTTGATGATGATGATGATAATGCGTGTATTTATTTTGTAAGTTACGGTTTTTATTATCCCTTTCTTTCCTGGGTAGAGTAAAAAAAACGAGAAGGCAAGAGTAACATTTTTTAGAGGTACTTAAGTAACTTTTTTATGCACACACTTCACTTTGCTCAACAAAGTTCTCGAATATATATTTTTGACAAGTCATCCCTTTCTTGTATGTAATAATGTTGTAATTTAAGAGAGAAAAAAATTCTTGCGTGATGTGCTAAGCAATAGTGTGTCTGTGCTGATAAGTGTATTTTGAAAAATAAGGTTCATATTTTTTTGAAAGCGAGTCCTGTTTTTATTATTATTATCATCGTGGCTCTTGCCTCCTTCTCTGATTAAAATGGGATGATAATGAACTGCAAAATGAAGATGAACTTGGAGCTGTAAAAAGGAGCGGTTGATCCTTGTTAAAATTTATAAATTTTGTTTTTGCGTAGCTGTCTTGTGCTTAATGTAGCAAACTGATTAAATATTTTGAATGCTGCAACGAAATGTGATTTTTAGATTATGCACCAAAATTACTCTCACGATGACTGAGTAAAAAAAATGTGCTCATGCTAAATACTTTTAGCATTATTAAAAGAATTTATGTATGTTTGGGAGAGAGAAGTATGTATGTACTGATTTTTGATTGCACTTGTCGGTCGCTCATATCAAGAAAGAAAGAAACACTGAGGCAGTAAATTACTTATAACTGGTATGCGTATTCCTGCATGACTAATGTTTATATTAAATTCGGTAAATGACTTCCCCTTTGATAATCTAGCATTCAACAGTAAGAAAATACGTACTCTTTAGTGAAGAGAAGATAAGGAAGGGAAGATGCATGAGTACCTCCAGAATTCCTGATACATGAGAAAATACTGTTGTTTTGTGGTGTATAAAAATGTATATATTATAGAATGATAGCTTTCGGGCATCATGGATGACGTTTTAGTTAATAAAGAAACACTTTATTATATCTCATAATATATTATGTATATATTATGTTTTGTGATAAAGTTTGTTAACTTTTTTTGTGAGTTTTGCTGGCGGTCATTCTTAAATAACCTTTTCTCAAAGCCTCATGCGTGGGATGAAAATACTGGTAATTTTACAACTTGGATTTTTTGTTACATTTGATTTTTGGTAGATGTATCCATATATATTTTTGGTTGGTGACCATGTAATTATGATAATTCAAAAATTTACGTTTTTGGGTGGAATAATTGCAAGAAATCTAAAATAAGATGACATAGGAAAAATGTCAAGAATTCAGTTAGGTTCTATTGAATTCGTGCATCCAAAAAGATTATTTTTTTTTCTGAATGAGTTGAGTATCTAGGAATTGTGGTAATTGCACGGGAAAATGAAACACTTGTATTACCCAAATGAATTAATCTTCATTCATTTACATTCATTTACATCTTCGTAAATGAATCCTTGGGCAAAATAGAATTTTCAGTTTAAAGTCGTCGAAGTACATATTATACCTAAATTCAAACAATTTTATTTTTATCTTATAATAGTTTTGATCCTTTTTTAAATAAGACTACATAATGTGTCAACAAATCCATTCTGTAACCATTCTTGTGCGTTTATTCACTGAACAAAAATATTAGGGAAGGAACGCTACTCTTCCTCCTTCTCGTTTCCCGTTTGCTTGTTTATCCTCAGACAAGGACCTTCCGACCTGGTGACCTACTTATCTTGAACTAAATTATTGTTGCAAGAGTACACCTTTTTTAATGCAATTCTTTGCTTGTCTCAACTTACTGCACTTCTCAATATTTTGTCGACCACTGACCGGTAGTCAATCGTGCAAGCATATTATATACCAACATTGCAAGGAATTTACCTGAGACAAGCGTGGAGCACAATCACATGACATGCTAATCATGCGAGTAATAAAATGCTCGGTATACTTTATCATGTTGACGTAGCCAGACAGATGGAAAGAAAGGACACAACAATGGATAACAACAAGTCAAAATGAATCACTCGCAATTTTAGGTATCTCCATAAAATCCTTTTTTGCACACAAATGTGCTCCACTCGCTTGAATTCAATGGTTGATTAACTTGGCGTTACACAGCTGAGTGGAAAACTCCATTACCTCGAGGGAATATCCACATGTATGAAATTCTACATGGATAAGCCAATTATGCATATTTAGAGAATACAAAAATATATTTTTTTGCTACACTGTACACTTCATTATTCTGTAGAACGGATAACACTTCGCGGTAAGAAGCGGTAATCGCGCAAAATCTCCACGATTGCATCACACACGACTCTCTCATTGAAAATATTATAAAAGACCAAGAACTTGTAAAAAAACATGCCGTGGTGGATACAAGCATTGTTAACATATTCTGACAGAATTGTGTCTGGGTCGAGTAGAAAAAGAATATATATATTTTCTATTTTATGAGACTCCTTTTAAATGATTAGTAACAAGATAAGGATTGTTGTATTGTAATGGTTAAACGAAATATTGCACCTTTTTTATATTTGCATTATTTCAAGGAATCTGTAAATAAAAGGGCTCTAAGGATTTTGTCTGTTTATGTGTGCATAAATTTGGTATATTGTGGTAATAAAGGAACCTTCCCTTAAACCGTGTTTCCTTGATCGTGAAAAAAATAATAATTGGATTGTAAGTATGACGTGTTTCTCAATATTTGATTTGCCTCGTTTGTGTGCAAAAAACAACCACACGCCCACACACATCTATCTACCTGCATAGATAATACTGAAAGAAAATTTCCAATCGGAGAGCAAAATAATATTTTGTTTATCAACAAAAAAATTCAATAAATAACAGCAGCTTGAGTACGTGAGAACACTCTGTGTAGAAGATTTTGCCCTGATAACCAGTTCCTGGAATCCAATGAGTGAAAAATGTGTGAATGAAATGAAAATAAATAATACATTGACTTGGCACGCATATTTCCAACCCATTTGAACTCTCGCTGGACAAAATAGAAACCAGAATGAATGGAAAAACACAACTGTAGACAAAAACCGTAAAAACCGTTCCAACACAAAATATAAAGCAGGTATTTTCTTTCTAGAAATTATTTCCCACGACTCCCTCACGAACTTTTTTGTCTGCACACGGTTTTGGATTGCATGTCCACAGAAGCTTTTTCCTCACATTTTTGTTTATATATTTTTGCACGAGAGGTTTTCAATGGAATATTTAGTTCTCACCTGAAAATTATACACACATTTCTAGAATCTTCCGTAAACATTGTACACGCATTGTTTTGGACTATATTTTAGACCTGTCTCCATTATATTTAGGCACTCTTTTATACTCTTTTAATTTTATTTATTTTGTGTCAGTTGCGCATGAGATTTAAATCAACTCCGGAAAATACAATGTCAATCAACACATTTTCAATTTTACTTTTTAAGTTCATGACGTATCCTTTTTCTATTAAAGGGAATGGAGTCAAGCGTGCATGCAAAAACTTTTTTTTTATTGTAGAAAAGCTATTTTTGAAGGGAAAAGAAGGGAAGGAAGCCACGCGTCAGTTGTTGTTTATTTGTTCAGGAAAAAAAATCACCTGCTTGAGTTAATCATGATTGCAACATTACAAAGTTCGTCATCATCATCACCACAGTCCATCCAACCAAAAACAGAAAGGCTTTTAAAAGAACTCGTTACAAACAGGATATTCTCAATTCAACTCCAGAGAAGTGCGACCATAAAGCTTGATAACATAGAAGATCCTGTATTTTACAACAGTAGACAAAGTTAAGTTACCACATCTATGTTCATGGCCTGAGCACCAAACACCTACACACACCTGCTTAAAAAAACGAGGATAATTTGGACAGACAACCGTTCCAGAGGGTTAACCTTGCGTGCCCATCATCACCACGAAAGAGACTGGCGAATTAATGATGCCACCTCCACTTTTGACTCTTCATCTCATTTCAAGTTTGACTTGAATGAAAAAAATAAGGATTTTTTCCCGAATACGAAAACTGGCTTTTTTTTAAACCGATTAAGTATTCATCACAGTCATCAGCTCGTGCATTGACTTCCTTTAATCTTCAAGGCAGATGCGCACATGCAGTTTTAGACACGTACTAAAATATTTATACTCCAGCTTTTCTTCAGCCGTTCGTTCTACCTTGCTGATTCCAAAAATGGACGGGGAAAATATTGCGCACTTTAACTTCAAAAGAGGAAACGATCTTGGCTCACCGATGATAAAGATTTATGGAAGAATAATAATACATTCTTTGTCGTACTTTTGTACGAAGCATTGAGAAAAAAAGGAAAATGGGAAAATGTGCACACAGCTGGTCTGGACACATGCATACGTATTTCTTATTTGAGTAGAACTTTGATTACATCTGCATGTCATTGTAGCATGCATTCATTCATTGTTGTTTGGGAGAAAAGGTGGGGCTAGACTGGACGCATGCATGGGAAAAAATAAATATTTTTTTTAAAACTCTCATGTCCACTATCCACACAAAAACTTGGTTCAGGTCATTCATTTGAAAATGCAGGTGTATGGGAATGGTTTTGCATGCATCCATAAATCCGCTTATCAAGTATGCATCAACTCTAAAATTTACAGAAAATAAGGAACTGTGCTCCATAATTATATTGAAACTATTTTGAGATTATCAACTCGAAACTGAAATGCTATTAAGTTAAGGTACGACAAGGTTATTGTAACATTTTATTATGAAACAGAACTAGGAACACTACAACAAATTTTGTCTTTACTTTAAATATGATTTTTTATACAAATACTTATTTTTCGTATTTGAATCTATGGACATGGCTCGGAATTTTTGGCGCGCCACAACCGCCGGATTACTAATAAATCTCTTACTATAACCCTGATTTCGCATGCTCTTAACTGTTTTTGGGGGAATCTTGTTCATAAAAAGTTTTTGCTTCCGTTGAATATCATCCTTGCGGAGCCTAATCCTGAGGAAGTGGTTCGCTTTCAGGTTATCAGTCATGAGCATCGAGAATTTGGAAGGACTGGTAGCAAGACTGAGATAAATCGGTCCAGAGTCCACCTCTTCATCCTCGACATAATCCATATGACTGTGGTCAGACCTGTACGTTTTGTAACGTTCGCGATCATCGCTCCAGCCAATGTCGTTGGGTCTGCTAATGTAATATGAGTAGTTGCGAGGATTGGAGCTTATCAAGGAGGTGAGAAGCATCCCTCCTTTTCGAGTTGGAAGACAGTGACCAAACGCTTCAAGCACGAGAGGATCATTCTTCACAATGTGGCGGAACTCGGAGAAGCCAATGTGGCCATCCTTGTTAATGTCAAACTTTTTCATGGCGAGATCCACCAGCTCATTTGTGGCTTCCT
>JAHZNF010003545.1:0-15156 GCA_027744215.1 Troglopedetes dispersus | reverse complement strand
CTGGACCGTGGTTTTGCCGCAAATGTGAATTACACGAAAGACCAGTAAGCTAATCCTTTGTTTGCAGAAGCCATTACATTATAGTTGCTAGTTGGCTTCCATAAGAAAAAGTGCATCATTCCTTCCAATAATGTGCCAATGATTATGTGTGTAGCAATGTGCGCTGTGTCCAAGCAAGGAGGGGGCATTTAAGAAGACGGATCAAAATTCATGGGCTCATGTAGTGTGTGCACTTTACATACCGGAAGTCCGATTCGGCAAGAAATTAACAAGAAATTAATAATTTATTAATTATAAATCTGATAATAGTTAATTTATTAATTAAAAAGGTTTGGCATTAATTAAAAGTAATTAAAAAATACAGGCAACACCGAGACGATGGAGAAGATTCTTACTAGCCTTATCCCTGCAGAACGATTTTGTAAGACATGTTACATTTGCGAGGAAAGTAACCCAGGTTCCAACAAAGCAAACATAGGGGCATGTATGCAGTGCAATAAATCAGGATGCAAATCAACTTTTCATGTAACTTGCGCGCAAATGATGGGACTTTTATGTGAAGAGGCTGGAAATATGATGGACAATGTTAAATATTGCGGATATTGCCAGCATCATTATGGAAAACTGAAAGCCACCCGACATGTAAAAATAATTCCACCATACCGACCAATTACTTCCAGCAATTCAAGAGCAGTTTCACCTGGTGTATCTTCTTCAGAAAAATCCAAAACTTCTGCGAGTTCTGGGTTGGATGATGGAAAATTGCGTTCCGGTCATGCCAGTTCACAGTCGGGATCTGGATCTGCCTCACAAAATCTTTCAACCGAAGGTGGCAAATCCCACAATGTTAGTCCCGACATTAACTCCACCAAAGCGAACAATAAAAATCCAAAGAAAGGTGGTACTTTCCATGGAACGAGCAGCAGCAAGGTTTCCTCAGACAACAAATCGGGAGGTAGCTCCTGTAAAATTCTTTATTTTTAGAAAATGTAGTAACCCAAATTACGCACCTATGTATGAGGATTCAAACTGAATAACTAAAATGTGGAATATCTGAAATATCTGATTTTTATATGCAGCTGAGAAAGCAGATGTAAAAGGAAAAGGTTGCACCAAACCAGGAAATCCTGAGGGGGAGCAGGATTCGAAATCAAAATGTGACGATAATTTGACGGTTAAATTGGAACGTTATGACGAAAAGTCTGTCTCAAAGCCCCCATTCAGCCACAAGAAGGACTTTAGCACTTTACAGCTCAAGGAAGTAGTTACAGCCGCTCTGGACAGACCCATGACCTCATCATCGGGAAAATTTGATCACATGCCACCCAACTTAACGAGTGGACTGGATGCCTCAGCAACAGCTACGCCATCAACTGCAATGCACAGCGGTCGACATTCGCAAAGCCACGGACCGAAAATAGCCCCTCCTGATATTCGCCCAGTCGTGACACTGACTCCCATTCCTCTGAGGCACAGCACTACCAGCAAACCAAAGGACAGCGATAGAGAAACAGAAGGTCGTTCAAAGACCCCTGACTCCAAACTTTCTTTTAGCCAACCACCAAAATTGCAAAATCAGCAGGTGATTTGCAAAGAGCGTTTCTTTCAAATTTGGGCTTAGTGAAATAATGGTATCACATAATATTATTGTTGTTCATCATAAAGAAATTAATGATTGTCATGTGCGAATATTCTCAGGTCTCCCCAGATATCTCAGAAGTTCCTGGTTCCAAATCTAATAATCCTCCTGAGCTCACTGCTCAGGAGGAGATTCCAATATTGGACAAGGCAATTTCTGGACCTCCAACAAAACGAGCCAGGTTTGTAGAACGCTTTCTTAATAATACTTCCATCAACTTTTTCTGCACGAATAAAAGCATACGAGCACCAAACTGAATTTTCAGAGGAATGAGCCGTGATGATGAATGTGAGCGTGAGCTCCGCAGAACACCTACCAAAGGTAGAGGAGGAAGACGGGGGTCCATGACAGGAAGTGCGCAGTCAAGACGTGAAAGAGAATGTCGCAACGAAGGTCCGAACAACACCAGCGCTGTTGCGTTTATTGACGACAGTTCCTTTGATGAGGTTATTGAAGCTAATGCATCCAATAATCCCATTGTGGAGAGTAAGAATAGAATTTTTCTACAAAACTACCAAACCAAAGTCCGCCATTATTACAAGACGCTCTTAAGTTACCACACGTGATCATTATTTAGATTCAACGAGGGCAAGTCGGAAGTCAAATTCTCGCCAACCAGGAACCGGTGTGGGGGCCAGTACTGGCAGTACGGTCACAACCAGGAGTAGTAAAGTAGAAGTGAAGGCAGAACGACAAGAAGATCCTCCAGCACCTACTCTTAGCCAGTTGAAGCAAAGTGGACAACTTAGTGGTGGGACTGGAGCAGCAGACGCTCCTCCGCCAGGTCTTGCCCCTCACATGTTTGGGAATTCATTGAATCCTTCGTCATCAATGGCAGAAACAGTTCAAAGCTTACTTACAGAAGAGATAGAAGCTGTTGTGGCTGCAGGAGGCACATCGGAAATTGCTCCGGTTCAGACAGATATTGTCGGAATCCCTCTTCCAGGATCATGCAAAGCCGCCAGTACAGAAAATTGCAATATTGTGTTTGCAATGGTGAAATCTGTATTGTGGCGAAAAACAGTCTTAATAAATAACCTTTGTTTTATTTAATTCCAGAGAATCCATCTGGGAATACAGAAGGCATTATTCCTCCTCACACTTTAGAGCAACTTCTGGAACGGCAATGGGATCAGGGATCCCAGTTTTTAATGGAGCAAGCTCAGCATTTGGATATTGCGGGGCTGCTTTCTTGCTTGAATCAATTGAAGCAGGATAATAAGGCTTTGGAAGAACACGTTCAGGGTTTAATTAATAGGTTGGATCTGTACAGATTTTGGATCTTGCTTCCCGATACTAATATTTATGCCAATATTGTTTCATTTTGTTATATATTATGTCTAGACGAGATCAACTGGTTACGATTAATTCTCGCCTAGGCGTCCCATTGGGCAATTCATCTGCCTTGGGCTTGAATTCTTTGGGGAATGGGTCCGGTGTCAGCTCGCATCACGTTCCTGGAATAAATCAGGGCGCTCCTTCGCCAGGAGTTCTCCCTCACCCATCGGGTCAGGGAGCAAAAACTCGTGCAATAAAAAATTCCACGCCCTCTCCTCGCCAAAACGACCTTGTAGGCCAGCATAATCCACGTGAGAGAAATGCTTTCATGAATCCCGAGATGTCAAGCAGCAGAACGGAACTCTTGATAACTCATTCGTCATCACAAGGAAGTGGGACTAGACCACACTCTGGCCATCCCAACCAGGGTCTTGGAAGTAGTCACAGAACTTCGTACTGAAGCAAGTTGTGTGAAAATATTCAGCGAGTCGCATTTATTTTAGATAACCATCAAACCTGCGATCTCGTCATTTGCGGTTCTGTGACGCTCGATCAGTTTGTAATAGATTTTTATTAGTTCACTGCACGATCGTATTGCACGATCGTTCACTGCACGAATTGTAAGATCGTGCTTGTGTATAAATAGTATTTACAACTTCGGCACTCCATTTTGTTGTCTATTCATAGCTCAAAACAAGCTTTATCTCAGGGATTTTTGTACTAATTATTAAATGTATAAAGGTGTCTTATAAGAAAGGCAGATTCTTCTGTGAACTGTTGCAATTAGATCTCCACGTAGACTAACGGTTTTAACTTCACTGCCAACCAATGTGTTCAAAGTTTAGAAATTTCTCGTGAAATTCACATGCACGAATGTGTCTTCGTATTTATCTGTTTATGTACAATGAAGTTCATTATTAGTAGATTTTAGTTATTGAGATACTTTCTATAAAGTTTACATCACTGCAATGTAAAAGTACAAATTCATCAAGGAGAAATGCCAAACGGTGGAAAAAATGCATCACATATTTATAATTTGCATAGATTTCAGCATTTGAACAAGCAAAACTCGTCATAAATCTGCCATCAAAAATTGTGTTCAGTTTCGTACGTATAATCTCATGGAATGCTGAATTATACCGCACTCGTCGAGACTCTGACAAGCGGAAAGATTCCCACACTTGTACAAAGCGTAGATGATTCAATAAAAAATTAGAACAACTTGGATTTAAATATTTTGATGTGTTTCTTTTTTATAGAGTCATATTCATATGTTTCTGGTATGCCATCTCAGTCACCTTTCTTTATTGCTCTCCAGAAAGAGGAAAAAATAATATCTCACGAGCAGATTTAATGCCACAAAATGAACATTAAACAAAAATGTTTATTTCACAGTAGATATTATATTTATTTATTTATTCGTTTTTGTCTTTGCTTTACGGTAATCTTTGAATGCAGTTAAGTGCCGTGCAGCTAAGGTTCCCCAGCTTCATCTCCACTTAATGCAAATTTTCACCAATATTTAATACATATACCGAATATGTTAGACTATTTTGTTTTCAGTCATTTAAAAATAAACAGCATTTCTTCCTGGATTTATGTATAAAATCCTCACACGCTTTGTGCTTGAATAAATAATATGGGATTAAAATTCATACTTAAAACACATTACATGTATGTACCTATCCACAAGACAAAAGGCTTGTTATTATTTTTTAAAAATTTATTTTAAATCTGTTCGTAGGAATCAGAACTTCAGACATTGACAAATTCACTGACAAAGTTTTTGATTACTCAAGTTTCTAACTTCCCTTAAGAATTTTATACACTTTTTACTGACATTTACTTAAACTCACTAAAGTGCCTGCTTATAATTTATATCGTCATGACTTGTTTTGCAAGGAAGAGAACTTCTTCGCCCGCATGTGAAAGTGATACGTGTATCGGAAACCCTCAAAACTAACATTATGTTTTTACATTCTGTTAATGCGGTCTGCATTACTATCTTTGGCTAGTTTATTTTACACTCCTGAGAGTAGTCAAAGGGATTTTAAAATGGGTAATGTATCCGGCGTCAATACAACATAGTTTATCTACATATTTACAAGGTTGTGGGGACAGAAATGTTTCTGACTGAAATATTGCCTAAATCAGTGTGGCTAAATTTACATACACACAAGCACGCGCTAACAATATATCCGTTAAGTGGATTTATACAAAAAGCCTCGGCACAATTATCAATATATTTAATTCGAAACAAGCACGTACAACATTAAAAGAAACGTGACGTAACACTTAATAATAATTGTATTAAACTATTATTGAAGAGATCACAATGCAACATGTACACGCAGTTTAATCGTCGATTTCAAACTTTTGTATCATGCAGTTGAGTATTTCATCATTCCATATTTTCATGCATAATACGTACACGAGGTCTTCAAAAAATCTACTCCACAATAGTGGCATTCAAATGTATAAATTTTATTTTTTCGTTCTTGCCCTTGCTGTCTCAACTCAAAACGGTAAAGATATACACCATTTCATCTTGACTTGATATGATGAATACAATGTTAATTAGCTACAATCTTATTAGTTATAAAAATTAAACACGAACAGTTGTGTAATATTAATTACGATGACTTCATTTACAAATGACAAACCCTATGCGGAAAACTTTTGGTAGTAGTATTGTTGGTGAAGTGGAAATGTAATTTTTGGAAACTCGCTCAATTTTGTTACCCCTTCTTGTCGATGTCAACCGTCAAGATAATGACATAAAATATGGCAAAAATCGACTCGTCACTCAACCTACGTGACCGTTTCCTTGTATTTTTATACGGGAGTATGAATGGGTACATGTTCAGGGACATCACTACTGATGGAAGTGGCTCGTCGATGAACCTTGATTTCTTCAGAGAGATCTCTGCTACTACTTTCCCCACCACTCGTTGTGTTATCACTTGTCACTCCAAGGCTCTCTTCATCTTCGTCTTCGACCTTTTCCCCAATCTTTGTGGAGTTGTTGGAATTCAAGCTTGTACGAAAATTCATGGCAGAGTGGGGCCTGGCGTAAAGAGGCATTTTATCCTGCTGACCTAAAGATGATGAAATACTGCTTTCTTCTGTCGACAATGTCGACCCTGTTCTCCCAGAACCAAACCTTGTGGGGCGACACGGAGGCAGGGGTGGCGGGATGAAACTGCAGCTTGGCGTTGCCACTGGCGTCGAGTCTCGATCTTCAGACTTTCGCTTCTCATTTTCCCGCCTGGCATGAAGGTCTTGTTTAATTTTCAGTCCAAGCGCTCTGCTTAAGGAACCCTGGAAGAAGTGAAATAAGTGGCATGAGTAACTTTTATTGATTTTTTAAACTGGTGAGTAAATTCATCGCTTTTCAGTACTATTGGCAGCACGAAGAGTCGCACCTTATTCCTGCCGCTCAACAATATGGGTATGTCACACAAGGTGGCGAGTGTTTTTTGTATATTAATGTAAGTGATTAGAAATGAAGTGAGTTGTAAAAATCAAGATAACCCATACCTGTGAGCTTCTCCACGTGGAAAACTGAGCAGTGAAATCAGAGAAAATAATGTTAGTATTTTATGTTAGAACAAAGGGGAAATGTGTGTGGCAACGCAAGGCACCCAATTATGAGAAACATAATATACAGCAGAGAGCAGTATAGAAGTTGTTGTAAGAGAGTGCGAAAAAGACAGAAAGTCAAAGTCAATAATTACACAGCCATAATCAATACATATTATCACGGCAATCAATAAAAGTCACAAAACGAGTGCTGAAAGAACAGTCAAAAGAGTCACAAAAGCAAAACAGTTTTTTTATTTGGAAATATATTTATGGTAGCAGCAATAATAGCGGTAGAGTATAGTAATAGTTGTAGGAGTAGTAGTAAGATTATTATGTTACTAAATTAATAATAATAACTAGGCTAAGGTAGGTATGTTATTTTTGGCCCACCTTTTGGGCAACGAGATGACTGTAAGACTGCCAATTTCCAAAACCAACACAGTAAGTAACCAACCATTACACATTGTGTGGAATATTTTTTAAAAACAAAAAAGAAAGAAAGACATTATGTGTAAGTGGCAACTCGAGACATCGCTAAATCAAGGTCCGTGGTTTGTATAATATCATAATAATATACAAATTAGATGGTATTATACAGTTTTCATTAAAAGTGTACATGACTAATATTCATCAGTTTTCACAAGCAACACACATCATCGATGTAATATTTTATCAGTTAAATGTGTATTGCGTGTTGTTGATTGCATGAAATTTTTGTCTATTAGAAAGAGTAGAATTGATTGTTAAATCGCTCATGTTAAAAGCTACGGCATATTTGAACTCACTCGGAGACTTGTCCTTCGTCTATTATCTTCAGTACTCCTGCGGAAAGGCTCACTTGCGAGCACTGCTGAACGGCCTAACGAGTCGGATCTTTGCTGTTTCTCCAGGGTTGACATGCGTTGCTTTGTCATGCGATATTGCTGGGTTATTTTGGCTCTATAAAAAAGATAGGTGACATGCGTTCTATTAAAATGGTTGCCTCTACGAAACATGAAATTTAATCTTCAAGCAACATTTGCAAAGTAATGTTGCAAAAATTGATAATAAACAGTTGCAAAAAGTTTAAATTAAAGCCCATCAAAACATTCAAACGAAATATGCAGCTAATTAAAACATTGAAAGGGAATTAGAAGAAGAACGTCTATTGCTACGCTTAATAAAAAGCATAAGCCAACAAACCTTGCTGGATTGAGAAGTGCGTCCAATTCTGCACTGAGGTGCCGTCTTATAATTTGCTTCCCAGGAGGAATTCCCATTGCTACAATAATAAATAAATAAGAATATAATATTTCATTCCATTGCAACAAAGCACCTCAACACTCGACTTGACGTATCTTGGAGCATTAATATTTTAGAATAATGAGAATAGAATGTAAATCTTAAAAATTCATACCTGATGCAAGGGTATCACCATTAAAGGAAGGTTCTAGTACGCAGATTGCTCCGTGAACACCGCTTCCTATTATTTCATAAGCATAGTGTTAATAGAGTACAATTCCCACACGCACAGTACGAAACTATGAATAATTTTGAAGAAAAAGTCAACATCACCTTTTAAGTTTTCAGCATACTCCGTCAGATCTATTGATCTAGCCCACTGAACAAAGTGTTGATTTGTCCACACCAAAGGATCACTTTCACAGTGTCTCCTTCTTTCTGCCAATGACTGCAACGAGGATTCACAATAATTATGAAATATACCTTCAGTGTTAGCTTTGGATTGCTTTTATATAGTTACAAAAATGTCAATTTTTGTGAAATATACCATAGTTAGATGTGACTAACTAACCTGTCTATCGTATCCTACCATACGAAGTAAATGAACACCATGAGCAATAGAGGCCATATGAAACTTTCTAGTTACACCTGTTCAATATAAAATCTAGGTAAGACTTACATTATGCCAAACCAATGCGAAACATGGATATTTCAGAAGAAAGGAGCATCAATCTCAATCTTAGCCTCATGGGCTTGAGAGACAAACCCTTGTATCATACCTAAGTATTTTTCTAGATCCTTTTTACTGAGATGATCCAGGAGACGAGCATCAACAAGACATCCTGCAAAGTGTTCGGCATACTAAAAACGCAATATGAAAAGAGGAAACAAATCACATGAGGGATTTTCAATTACCACCAAAAATGTGAATTTTTATTCAAATTACACATAAAATGTTTTACACTGCCCCATTCAATATTCTCCATAAAAGAGAACGGCGAAAGTAAGAGAAAGTGAGAAGGAAAAGTACCTGAGGTCTATCGTGTTCAGCTAAGGGTGATTGGGAGACCGAACTTTGAGGCGACCAGCTTGTCCTCTGGCCTGCAGCAGCCGAGGCAGCAGCAGCAGCAGCAGCCGCACCTGTATTAATATTATTTTTGGGAGAAAGGGAAAAAATCGACGTCTTGTGAAAAGTAATTTGGTATGGAAGCCACGTAACTTGATTTCTCACCATCGTAATATATGGTTGGATCTAACGTGCCTCATATAGTTTTTTGTTAGAACTCACCTTTACTTTTATTTGCCCGTGCAAACACTCGACTTATGCTGCCCCATGTTCCTTTAGCACCCGTTGAAGCACGACCTGTTAAGTCATTCCTTCTGCTGTTTTTTCTCCTCACTTCCGCTGCTTCCACTGCAAGAAGTTGCTCTGCTGATCTATGATTCCAAAATTCACAAGTCAATCACTTTTCGCAACCTTTCTTATTTCACGAGCCATGTCTCACGTTAGAGATTACTCTACACCAAACAAGAACTGGAAAGAAATATAACTATGCTGTAATATTTTTAGGCGAATCCGCTCCCACTTTTCCAATACATACAGCATATGTGTGACAAATTGCGTGTCGCATCTCGTATCTAACCAGCAGTCAAAANAAAAAGCTTACCTCGACAATGCATTAGTGTCCATTGAGCGAGTAAGGGATGAAAATGACAACGGGCCTGGAGGACTATCCCTCGGCGTTGCAAACAGTTGAGGTAACGTGGCCGTTGGAGCCATGTCTCACGTTAGAGATTACTCTACACTAAACAAGAACTGGAAAGAAATATAACTATGCTGTAATATTTTTAGGCGAATCCGCTCCGACTTTTCCAATACATACAGCATATGTGTGACAAATTGCGTGTCGCATCTCGTATCTAACCAGCAGTCAAAATTGTATACACGTAATAAAGGTTCGGTGAACTTTGTTGTTTGTCAAAAAGCTTACCTCGACAATGCATTAGTGTCCATTGAGCGAGTAAGGGATGAAAATGACAACGGGCCTGGAGGACTATCCCTCGGCGTTGCAAACAGTTGAGGTAACGTGGCCGTTGAAATTACCGACATAGAATCTCCATCTCCGGACCCGTCTCCACATAAGTCCAAACTGATTGCTACAAAAACAATCAACCATCACGTCGTCTGTAGTAGTTATGCAGATTTTCCGATACGACAACAGGAAAGTTACATTTCCCTTTTTGTGGAATTTATGTTTGAACAGGAAATTAATCAGGTTATATGGAAATATAAAAAATTGTGTGCACACAAGTTTCTGCGCTTTGTTTTGTATTTTTTCTAACTTAATTAAATGGTACGCAAACTTTTCTGCACGCAAAAAGTTTGCTTGGTAAATTTTTAAGCTTGAACAATTCTGCAGCTACACTAATTTTTCTCTCATTGAGAAAAGAAAGTGCTGGTACATAAACATTAGCTTGACTTTTTTATTACGTAATGTGAATTCTAGTAGGTACCTTCATTTGCAGAATCGGAAAGATTCCCTGTTGTTGGCAGGCCAGCGGCAGAATCTCTGTCAGAACTCAATCTAACTCCCGAAATCTGAACTCCCGAATCAGCACTACTACCACGATCTCCAACGGTGGCATATGTTGCAGTGAGGTTGGAAACGAGAGAATAGTGCGAGGCAGCATTAGTGCTAGTTGAGCGATCTGTTTCCGAATATATTCCATACTGTGCTAGTTGTCTCTTTGCCTGGAAAATATTAAAAATTAAGTTTCTTGCCAGATTCACAAAAAGTTAAGGACGCTTTCTACACAATATATTTCATCTCATTTTATTCTTTAAGTTTCCCTGCTCCGCCACTCCCCATCGCTTTCATAACTTTTTTTTCGTGGTGAAAGTGTCTTTGTGTCAACAAATCTGGCGACGTGTTTATAGTTGATGTTTTTTTTTCTTTGACGATAACACCAGACAAGAAGCAGGTGCATAAAATATCTAACATATTCCTTCAGTACGTAATAAGAAGCACACCAAGAAAACGTAATTCTTTTCTAATACTTGCAAAATGAAGTTGATGTTGTCAACCATAACATAAAAGGTTGTAAGTACCTCATGTAATTCTTGTTGAAGTTGTTGGATTTGAGCTTCTCTCATGTTGAGTTGTGTAGCTAATGCCAATCCTCGTTCTGCTTCATCACGAGCGTGTCGAAGAATGTTCCATCGCTCGCGTTCCGCCTCATCTCTTTCGATTGCCAGACGCTGAAGGGATGCTTCGCTTTCTCTCATCCGCTGTAAATCAAACAACAACTAATGTATTTTAGCACAAACGTGAAAGCACACCGGGAAATATTTTCATATACACAATGGCCAAGTCCAGAATTTTTTACCGAGAGAAGTGAGAAACTCGGTCAGAACTGCTTTCAATATATGTACCTAGCAAAACTTTGCGTATCACAAATAAGTTTATTTTCAGTTTATGTGTGCAGGTGTTTTATTTGCTAAAGAAGGGTTATCCATAGCTTGCTTTCCTTCTAAGAAATGTGTACAATAATGAAAAGAAGTCACTAGCTGCTGCTGGTGAAATATAATAGCAAAATTTGCTCGTTCAGAGTCAATTTTCTGGTTCACATAATCCTTTATCATTTCTCCCCGTCTAGGAGAGTATGTTCTTGCTTACCTGTTCATAGTTGCGAATAAAATCCCTTAATTCTTTCTCTTTGTCCTCCAGCGTCGCGTACAACTGTTTCATTTGGCTCAACAACTCGAATTTTTCTGCCTTCAGTCGTTTTCGGTCCCCTTTCAGAGCTGCAAAATCCCAAAAATAATCGTTTTTTATTCGTTTACATACTCTCATCGCAAAAAGTATGAAACATGATTACTTTCACTTTCCACGTAGTGTTTTCCAATTGTATCATAAATAAACACAGCACTCTTTAGGAGTGCAATGAAGGTTTGCTGAATTGGAAAATTGGTATTTTTCATGCAATTGGACACTTGAGTTCAGCAGATACGGCTCAGCATATAGCAAATGGAGTTTCTTACCAGAAAGCGCCTCTTTGGCATGTTGGAGCTCGGTGAGAATGTCTTGAGATTTCCCTTCAGGATCCTGACTACTTCTTGATCTGCGCATATCCTTGATCGTACGTTTCAGAGTTCGATTTTGAAAAAGCATCTTTTCATACTCGCTCTTCACTTCACTTATGGATAAACTCCCAAGATCCAGGGAGTCAGATGAATCGTCAGAATCTACAATAGAATGATAAATATGAGCCTTGGGAATGGTAAATGACGCATTTTCTATCGAAAAAAAATATTCTTTCTGGCTGTCGGCAGATACATAGTTTCATTGCACTCAGTTCAATAATGTGTCTAGAATTTCTTTAGTCTGCAGTCATTAGCTTTACTGCGAAGCCCAATTGAAATAAAAAAAGGAAACAGATCCGCTGGAAAATTTGTGCAAGGAGAAAGTAGATTTTAGGTGAAGATCATAGACCATGCAACGGGACAACCAGTAAATCCTAAGGTGGCGTGTGTATCTTACTTGCGGACGTGCTACCCATATTTTTAGAGACACAAAGGCTTTACCGTGGCCATTGTTTGATATGACTCCATTGAGCTGGGGTGTGTTTTTATCTTCCGTCACTCCGTTTGTAGTGGGATTGTTGGAGCCACCTCCGGTGCTAGTGGAAGTTAGAGCAGAAGTGGTAACAGTGGAAGCGTTGGTGCTGGTCCCGTTATTACTTGCCATCGTGGTAACTGCAGTGGGAGTACTATTACTGGGTCCAGAAGTTTCATGATTATTGGGTCCAGTTGTCGGGTTAGTTGATGAGCCCGAAGAGGCGATCTGGGATATCCTCTTGTTAGTGTCGGAAAGTTCTGCACGGATCAGAGCCATTTGACGATGAGCTGATTGCAAATCTCCATCCAACTTTCCAGCTAATGCCTTATTTTCTTCTACCATTTTTCGGAATTTCCCCTGCAAAAAAATAAAAGTTTTGCTCAATTCCTTCCGTCGAGAATAGTCGAGATTCGATTTCGCTCATGTCCTTTTGAATGCCATTATTCTCATATTGTGTCAAATTTTGTTCATTCACAAAACACCAAATCCTGCTAGCAACTAGTTACAAAGTGAAGGCATATATGTATAACTGTCACACCCCATGTGTACAGCTTTCTTGAAATGGTTTGATTGAAGTTTGAGTAACTGTCAGGTACATCTTGGTGCTACATGTCCGTTTATAACTGACTAAAATACTCACAACAAATCTGTCAAATTTGTGTACTAGTCATAAAATATTAAGTCCTATTACACGAAAATTACAACTTCCCATATACTTTTGCCATTAACCATAACCCATTATTTCACGTGTAAGTAGGTCCCGATCTTGATTGTACATATTTGAAACAAATGTACACTAAAAACACTCACGCTCGCTAACCAATACGTAATACGAATCGACATTGTAGCTTTCCCGCTTAGTCTTGCAAAATGATAATTTTCTGGTACAGCATGCGAATCTGAGCTAATTAACTCATACGACAGATCTAGAGAAAAGAGTTTACCTGTGCATCCAAAAGAAGGTTGCGCATGAGACCTAGAGTTGTCTTGATGGCCTCAGTTTGTCTGTCGTCACCATATCTGCTTTCGTGTCCATTCAGATGAGCTCTGTTATTTTGGGCTTTGTGATTGTCGAGTTGAGATTCCAAAGGGAAGACAAAAGCGAGAATCTGCTCATTAACCGAGTCCAATGACTGTATTGCTGAATTTAAATGAATAAATAAGACTTCATGAATTCCTTATGCTCCGCTTTTTATCCATTCAATATGTCTCATCAGCATTTAAGTTACAGGGTAATTCAGAGTAAAGGCTTTTATTCTAACAGAACAAATTCAATGTATTTGTTACAAACACATATTTTATCGCTTTTATGAATATGCATGGATTTTGCATGGTTTTCTATAGACACGTGTGCACTCATAAGGCTTATGAAGTAGAAGAAAGGCCCATCTTGGCACGTTATTATAGTTTTTCGTGACACACATTATTATACCACGGTACTCAAAATGGCATTACAACGAATTCATTATTTCCTCATAATTAACTTTTATCAAGATTGGAACGTGTTGAAAAATGGCGCAGATAGTGAGCATACTTTTCACGACTTTTTCCTCCACTATAATTAGCTGTGGATTCGTACGAACTCACTACAAATCTTTCATAATACTTGGAAAGGATTCTGTATTGTCGCATGGATTGACTGTACGTGTTTTTTTTACTACGGCACGTGGCGGGTTTCTAATTTTTCATATCCATACACTGTGTAGACATGTTTCTCCAGCAGTTAGTAGATCTGTGTACTAACTCAAAATACAAAGACTAAATGGAGTGAGCGCTTCAGCTATAAGAGGCTTTGAAGTGCCCTTTAATTGCATAGTAAATAATAAACTTTTTCAAAGTTCACGATAGGCATGTACAAGCGTATGATACTGTTCTGGTTCTGCCCTTTCGTTGTCTTGGCGGTTGTGACTTTTTTGCGTAAAGTAGAACACAAAAACAGCACCACTTAGGAACAAACGCCTATAAGCTCTTTCAATTTGCATTGTAAGTGTAAAGATCTTTGTCGGCCTTTTTGCTTCCAGGCGATGTCTCAGGACAATTGATTACGCACAGCCTTCGTTGCATTGAAAAGGCTCACGGATATCCTCATTATTAAAAGTTATTATGGGTTATTAGCTGATTGCCACAGCAAGCACGCGCATAATAGATTCGAGCACGCAGGACAAAAGGATAAAGTTCCCAGCTCTCCTTTTACTGGCATAGACGGAGATCTACGGAAACAGAATCATTTAATAATACTAGAAGAAACGTTATCAGGCTTTCTATCTATAAACTCTGCTGCACCCTCACTGAATGTTGGCAATGAATGTTTTTGAATGGATTATTGTGTTGTGTAGTATCAAAGTGCAACCATGCTCATCGTATCCTTTTTCTAATGTCAGGTCTACTTCCATTTCAGCTACAACTGATCATACATTTAGCCTTGTTTGGTTGGCATTCCGCCCACCCCATAAATTACCTACGTAATATAATGGAAGATACATTCGTGAGTTAATTGATGAAGGAAATGCAGTTTGCATTACATTCTCTAATAGCACTGAATTTTATTGTACCATGAAAACTACTACTACATATTACAAATATTTAATAATGATCCAACGTAGGCAAACTGGCAAATGTGTATGCATCCATTAGATTCCAATGTTAAGCATAAAGCAAAGGCAACGTTATCCAAACTTTGCAATAAAATTATGCATCGTATTGTGGTCATGAAAGTTTGTTTGCCCAGCAGCTAAACCCTGCTTCTGAAGATAATAATGGATGTTTGGTAATAATGGTGGCCGTTGTGTTCCTTTTACGTGTGATTTAACACTT
>JAHZNF010003544.1:0-11856 GCA_027744215.1 Troglopedetes dispersus | reverse complement strand
CGACCACCGGCGGCGACCCGATATAGCATCTATCAGCAGTAGTGGATGAGTATGTGCACCTTATCGTATACTAGTACCTAACATTCCCTTCTTACTACCTACCTAACAATAAAATACCACGGACTTTTTTACCACCTGAGAAAAGTTTAACTTTGTCTGCTGCGGATATGCTGTCGTGTTGACCGTTGCGTTGCTTCGTTGATGCCTGAATCTGAATACTGCTGCAAATTTCTCTGCATCACATCAGCTGCACCATTTCTATTGAGAGAGAACTGAGAGAAAGAGAGTCATCATAAGAGTGCGGGCTTTCTTCGGGACCGGAGTTTTTCATGCATTTTGGTTGTGACCGTTTGGAGTTAGTTAGGAAGTTCAACTGAACGGACGAACCGATTCAAAGTTCAATGCATTATAGTAGTAAATACATTTAGTACAATAGTAGTACATTTAGAGTACTAGGAGAAATCATCTGAGGAACCTTAAGGGCTTTATTATACTACTCTTGACTCTTTATTTGGTTTCTCGATTTCAGAATTTTGAGGATTTTTTTCTGTTGTTTGTATTTGATTATTGTAAACTGTAATTTGCAAGTAGGTCAATCAAGGACGGACGTGCTGAAGTTTCCATTCAATAAATAGTTTTTCAAAAAATTTCACCCTATTTCCTTTACATTAATTGAATCACGATGGGCCGTGGTAGTGCGGGTGTTGAAAATCAGGAAAATGACAACAATGGTACACTAGTTGCCAGCAATGGATCAAGGAAATCCCGGGATGGGCCTGGGAGTCAAGCGAAATCACTTATCCCAGTTTTGGTGTCTCCAAAAAGTTCTCCTGTTACATCAACAGAAACTCAGCAAAAGGTTAGTTAATTGAACAAGGCAGAATTTCCTGGTATATTTTTAACTTGCAATTTAGATTAGAGAAATCTTTTTGGGGAATTGCTAGGTACTAGTATACGATAAGGTGCACATACTCATCCACTACTGCTGATAGATGCTATATCGGGTCGCCGCCGGTGGTCGGGTACAAATTTTGGAACAAAGAATAAATGCATCTAACAACATACGACGGGCAGCATACAGCATAGCAGTAAGTAACGAGTACTATTACATTGCATTGCACATTGCAGATTGCACAGGGATTTCGTGGATGGTGGTCGTAATAATAAAGAAGGGTAAAGTGATAAGGCCAAGCATTCTGTCCGCGTGATTTTAAACACAGCAGTGTAAACATAAAAACGCAAAACCAGTAAATCCAAGGCCTTCACCCGGTACAATTTCTTTCCCAGAGCTTTTAGAATTATTCTCAAGTTAATGTTAAACTTTCATGCAGTGAACAGGTGCATTTAGGTCAGAGGTGTTGTGACACAGCCTGTGTCACACAGGATCTGAATTAGGTTAGGACTAGGAGTGAGTGGAGCTGAACACAAGGTCAACCTCGGAACACCTTGTGACATAAACAAGAAATCAGTCATGCTTTCGCGTAGTTAGGTCGCTAATCAGTCACCAAAATATACTCTCAAGTATCTTAAACTACTTTTTATTAGCTAAACTTAAGGTGTGTCGGCTTGATGAGCCAATTTTGTCTTCTTAATTTGACCACACAAGACGAGAGGAAAAAGTAATTCGACACTGCGATTTGTTAAGAACCAGCTTTAGCACGATGTCAATTATCGCAGGTAATATTGATAAAATTAACATTCGTATTCCACATTTTGCTTGCTCTATAGATAGAGTTCTTTAGTATAGTACTTGCTTTTTATAACAACCACTGCCAACTGCGTTAGATAGGAGCACACCAGATACCATCATTTTATTTAGTCTCTGCAAAATTCATTGGAACATGGAATTCGAGGGAACAGGACAGGGTTTCAATTTAACACATTGCTACGAGTTTGAAACTACATACAACTGGTGAATTGTCATTGTACCATGTGTCATGGTTGTTTGTTTAAATAAATTATGTTTTGTGTAGTCTGTACTGACCATTGATTTTGGCTTAGACTTGGATAACATGTTCGTTTAACGTGCTTTTGACGATCCTTCGATGATGTATTGTTTTATGTCATTATATTCGTACTTTTAAACAGTAATGCAACATGCAACTATTGTTTTTCAATAATTCTATAACTTTCTCATATCATTCAAACTACCAAGCATTCCTTTCCTTTTATCCTTTGATCGTAAAAACTTTAAATAACCAGCAACACCAACGCAAATGATTGTAATTTAGTTTAATTAATATAGCATCACATGTACAGTTTTGTTTTATATGTTCACTGAATTTTATTTGACTATTTTCATGTCCTGTTTTTTTCCTTTTAATGTTACGCCTTACCACGGGTATATATGACAAACTGCAGGGTTACCAACTATGTCTATGACTAGTATGGCCTCAGTATTAAATCCTTTGACAGGCGCCTCAACTTCTGGTGTGTACGTGGACCCACTTTTGAAACGTCAAAAAATTGAAGACCTTGCTCCAAATGAGTTTATCAGCATTCCCATATCCGATCTCAACCAAAGCGGACCTCTTGTTGCAGGTAAGTTCAGACTAGTATTATGCACAAACAGTATACAACTACTCATCAGTAGTTGTTGAATTCCGGTTCACATTCACAACAATAAAGGATTGACCTTTATTCGGTTTAATAGGTCCGGGAGCAAAGCGCGATGTTGCTGCCAGCGTTCTAGGAGTTGCACTACCGAAACTGGAAAGGCGAGAACAGGATGACTTGGCTAGAGCAAAAAAGTATGCAATGGAGCAAAGCATTCGTTACGTAGTAATGAAACAAACTTTAGCTCATCAACAACAACAAGCAAAATCACTCCAGAGGCATCAAGCACTTGTCCTTATGTGTCGAGTTTACATTGGAAGCATTAGTTTTGAACTTAGAGAGGATACCATTAGACAGGCGTTTGCACCTTTTGGTAATATTTTTATTTTATTCAAATTGTGTAAAGTTTTTCAACTACACGCATTACAATTCTTATTTAAAGTAAGGACGCGTGGACGAGACAATGTGAATCTAATATCTATTGTGTTTGAACTATTAAGTAATTTGTTTATTGATGGCTTTGTTGTTTGTAGGACCTATAAAAACAATTAATATGTCGTGGGATCCCGTAGCTCAAAAGCACAAGGGATTTGCATTTGTCGAATATGACTTACCCGAAGCTGCTCAGTTGGCATTAGAGCAAATGAATGGAGTAATGATTGGAGGACGAAATATTAAGGTTAGTGGTTTAAATTTTTAATTGTCCTATATGTGTTGATACTGTCTGAGCCGCAAATAATTTGATTCCAATTTTCATTTCTAACAGTGTGGCCGTGACACAAGGATAAAATTTTCTCATATGGATCAGGTAATCGATGAACTGATGGATGAAGCGAAAGTATACCATAGAATTTATGTAGCCTCCATTCATCAAGATTTAACTGAAGAGGATATAAAAAGGTTCACTTTTTATATTTGACATTATTTTTTTAAATCTTCCTAAATTTAGTAGATGGCTTAAACTCATTAAAGCACTTTCGCCCAAAATATTTATTTTTATTAGTGTTTTCGAGGCATTTGGGAAGATAAAATCTTGCAAGCTTACACCTGGTCCAACACCAGGAAAACATCGAGGTTATGGTTTCATAGAATATGAAGCAGCAGAATCCGCTACGGATGCTATTGGATCAATGAATTTATTTGATCTTGGTGGTCAGTACCTCCGGGTTGGCAAGGCCATCACACCTCCTAATGCACTTCAGGTAAGTTCGACATTGTACGGTTGGACAATTTGCAATAAAAGGTTTCGTGCTGTGATTTCCTTTTCGAACATTTATTTCTCTTTATGATTTATCTGCAGCAAACTAATCCCACTCAAAGTCAAATGCCTACCGCTGCTGCAATAGCTGCAGCAGCCGCCACAGCGAAGATTCAGGCAATGGAAGCTGTCGCCAACACAGCGGCTGCTTTGGGATTAGCTAAGAATGAAGGGGGAACAGCTAGCTCTGCCGCAGCAATTCATGCAAATGTAGTCACTCCGACGACAGTTTTACCTGGGGTAGGTGTGGCTTTGCCAACAGCACTTGGTGGCACGTCGGTTCTGGGCTCGTCACTTGGCACTCCAGCTACATTGCCCAGTTCCGTGGGAGGTTTAAGCAGTGCCCCAGTAATGCCAGCAGTACCGCCTCCAGGACTTGCAATTCCTGGTGTTGGAGTTTTACCTGTAACTCTTGCGTCCACCGCGTCGAGTAGAATTGTTACCACTCTTCCGCAATCTGGGGTATTAAGCTCTGCAGCAGTAACACCGATAGGAACGGCAACTTTATTAACTGCCGGTGCAGGAACCTCTTTAATTAGTTCCGCGTTGCCTGCTGGTTTATATGGAAATCCAGCAGTTGTCGCCGCATCGACTGCGGGAGCGGCTGTAGCCGCTGCTCTTGGTTTAAATCCTGCGGTACGGTAGTGATTGATGAATTTGACTGTAAAATTAATCATGAAATGCAATTACGTTTCAAACTAAAACCATGAATATTATTTTTGTTGATTTTAGCGCGAGGAATTGGTCAAAAAGTTAGTTGAAGAAAATGAAAATGTTAGTTTGTCATCCCAAGAAAATCTCTCCATTAAAGGTCAAAGTGCGAGGCATTTGGTCATGCAGAAGCTAATGCGAAGTGAGAGCTCGCCAGTAATAGTACTTAAAAACATGGTCACACCTGAAGATGTTGACGATTCCTTACAAGACGAGATTACTGAAGAATGCAACCGTTACGGAACGGTGGAGCGTGTAATCATCTACCAAGAAAAGCAATCTGAAGAAGAAGATGCTCCTGTGGTGGTCAAGATTTTCGTGGAATTCACAAATCCTAGCGGTACTAACTTTAGATGAATTGTTACGTATTTATGTATGGGTAACTGTGAAAATGTGTTTGGTCTGGTTAGGCACATTAATGCATAAAATTAAGTCACTCACCCGAAATTTATTTATTCACTTTTTTCAGAGGCCGAGAAAGCAAAGGATTCCCTCAACGGTCGATATTTTGGAGGAAGACGTGTCGTATGCGAAATATATGATTACGCTTTGTATAAAAACCATGATTTGTCTGCTTAAACTATTAACAAGAACCCCATTTGTCGTTTTTGTATTTCTTGGATTGAAGCATTTTTAAATTCTGTTTTATACTCATGTATACATGAACAATTTTATAAAAATGTGTCATTGAACAGTTATCTTGAACATTAGTGTTGTTTTTCTGTATTTTATGATGTCGTTAGTAAAACAAATACATTACAACAGAAATTACCTACGTGTTGACTTGAAAGATAAAACATTATGGTCCGCTCTTCTGTGAAAGAAAAGTTCTCATGGTTTACTTGGTTTAGTTTAGTGTAAATGCTGTCACTGTCACAACGTTTTCTTTTAAAGAACATCCTTTTTCCCTTCTTGACACTTATAGTGGGAAGCATAATGTACCCAGAGAAAATTGTTCATCATTTGTACATGTGCTGTATGTGTGTGTGGTGTTCAACCAAGCGGATCTATATAAATGCAAGGGTTTTTAACTTATAAATCTGACTGGATACTAAAATCCTCGAAACGGAACGCACAGGTGGGCATCATGTCATAAAAGAAGATAATAAATTCACAGAATTATGTCGTTTTATGAAACAATCAGCCTAATTGCCCAATAAATTCTGCGCAATATATATTTTCTTGCCAATGAGAAAATATGTGCTAGTCGGAAATTTTGCTTGCACCCGGAAAGGTCCACCGACCGTAAGAAAGAAATAGCTGAAAACTTTCAAACTGTTTCTAAAATGTTTAGCGCATGTGTTAATTGTGCAATAGCATGCTTATTCATTGACAAATTTGTGAGTGCTTCATTGTCGGAGGGCACCGTATCCCGTGCAAACCTGAATAACTTGCACAATGCAACAATAGAGCAAAAAGCCCACCGTTTTCGGAGAGATCAATATCAAACAATGCCGTATAAAGTCCCGAAGAATCACGTCCTTCTTGGTTAGTACTTTTGAAAATTAATTTGTAAATGTATTAATTGAATAACTAATTAAATGTATGAATTGTTCCATATAAATTTATTTACGTACACACTTCAAATAATTATTATCCGTCAGACTACGGTTGGAGCCCAAGACAGCTTACATCATTTTCATCAACAAACCTCCTTCCTTCTCAAAGCAATTCCAATGAGTATCCTTACCCGGTTTCTGGAGGAGGAGGAGGATCTGATGATGATAATGCAGTGTCAGCGGGCGGCCATGGATGGGGATGGGAGCAACATGGGTATTTGAACTGTTGTACAATTTTGGTTTGATCAATGTCGATGTAAACAATGCTAATATTAATATATGGTCGAAACGAATTTAAATTTGCAACCACTTAAATTTTTCGAAGTCATAAATACAAGAAGAGTGAAGTGAACAACTCTGCAGTAGGAATGCTGGGTTTTCTCTCTTTGCTGGCATTAATCCAGGTAATTAAATAGATCTAACGATCTGATTTACGAAACCATAATTTAATTGTAGGAAGGGTTGTAACTCTGCACTGGGGTTACTTGGGATTCTAGGTCTAGCAACGTATCTTCAGGTACCCCTATTTGCAAGATATTCTCTGGTAGAACAAGTTATCCTGGTTAGCTTACTTATTCCTCCTCGTTTCCATTTTTCAGAATGTCCTCCGGCAGATGAATAATAATAACAATGGCAATAATATGGGTGGAATGACTGGCGCTGGAGGCGGGGGCGCAGGTGGTGGTATGGGAGGTGGATTTTCCAAAATGAGAGGAAAAAGATCATCAGAAGAACCATCTTCAGATCAACATTATGACTCCACCTCAGAGATACTTCCGTATCTACTTCATCTGAAGCCCATTCGGGAAGGAACATGGCCCATCCATTGTGCTGCATATCCTATTTGCATGCTATGCAACTCTATGGCAAAACACTACGAACTCCGGGATCAAGGGATGATTTTAATGAAACATACAGTAAGGTAAGGAGTCAAAATTCATTAATGCGAACTTTCCCACTAAAATAAAACATACACACCATTATTACTTGAAAGTTTACTAGCTACTTATTATTAGGGCCGTAGCTAGTGAAATTCTGTCACCACTCATGAGGACAAACCGGAGGCACCAAGTGAACGAAGTAATTGACAGGGCTGCAGTTGCTGGATTAAAGAGAGGATTTTGCGAAAAAACTTTCAAAGATTGCAGAAATAATATGTATATTAGTGTATAGACTAATTCACAACCCCATAACAAAATACGTTCAAGTTCTGCAGTTGATATTGCTCTCTCATTCCATTTATTCATTCAACATATCAGTTTGTTTATAATTATAAATAATAAGCATGTTAATATTTTTATCAATTTCACAAATTTTTTACTTCAATTAAAGTAATAGTATTGCATGTAAAAAGGATACTTCAGTTCAATATATTTCTACAAGTAAAGACCCTCAGGTGTTCCTTCCTTCTTACGGTACAATACATTCTCCTTTGATTTCTTGAAATCTTCGTTGGTCACCTTCATTCTACGTTCTCTTAATGCCATTAACCCTGCCTCAGTGCAAATAGCCTGTAAAAATTAATATAAGTGATAAGCATAGCAAACAATATAAAGATTCTCAATACCAGTGTAGGAATACTAGAATAATGTGGTATCATAAAGCGAGATATCCTGTGGGATACCTTGATATCAGCCCCCGATAAGTCATCTTTAGCCATGACTAAATCATCCAACTGAACATCAGGTGCCAACGTCATTCGGGCAGTGTGGATGGCGAAGATTCTTCGTTTGGTCTTTTCATCGGGAAGGGGAAATTCAATCTTTCGGTCGATCCTACCAGGTCGTATCAGTGCAGGATCCAAGGTTTCAATACGGTTAGTGGCCATAATTACTTTTACATCTCCTCGGGAGTCAAACCCATCCAGCTGATTAAGTAACTCCAACATGGTACGCTGAATTTCTCGCTCGCCACCGGAATTAGAGTCGTAGCTGAAGGCAAGCAACAAAATTGATTTATCTTTTTTATTGTAGTGAAAAATTGGCAGGTACGTAAAAGAGTTCTACGTGGAATGATGCACTAGCAGGGCAACGTACGTACCGTTTGGTTCCCACTGCATCTATTTCATCAATAAATACAATTGAGGGAGCGTGTTCTTCCGCAACTCGGAAGAGTTCCCTGACAAGTTTTGGCCCATCACCTAAATATTTTTGAATAAGTTCGGAACCAACAACGCGGAGGAAGGTGGCTGACGTTTGGTTAGCTACTGCTTTCGCAAGGAGCGTTTTTCCAGTTCCTAGGATATTGCACAAGCAAAAAAATTTAGTTTAGCGTAAAAAGATTACAACAAAACGGTGTATATATTTTGGATTGGGTGAAGCGAATGAAAGGAGGAATCAAACATTGTCAATTGAATATTCGCTTACTCCAATTTTGTGTTTTAGTAAGTAAACTAAATAAAATAATATTAGGGAGGTGTTTCACTTCACCCCGGTTCACGTTCATATTATTGATGAACAAATATGTTTGTTGCACAGTTGCACTAAAACTAATCATGATAGTTTAATTAATCATTTACCTTTGATCTTTCCTCTTCATTCTTTTCATCTTGTGGTTTGAGTCTTTCTTGATTCTTAATGAATTCCTCTTCCATTAACAAGTAGTCCTTGATTCTTTCTAATTTCAAGTGTTTCAGTCGACAACGAGCATGGGGAGTGACTGTAGTAATGTAAAAATGTTTTTTTAGTTTAGTACACATGTTTTACTGTTTGGGGGTGTGGTGGCGATAGAGTAAAAAAGGGGTGTTTTTTGTTTTTCTTTGCATTTTCTCTGCCCGCCAGCTAATACTTAATACTACATACATAACATTAGGACTACTATTGTCATTAAAAATTACCTATATCTTAAACATTATGCTTTTATTTTTATTATTGGAGTGGATGCATTGATTAGATCTTGATTCTTTCTAATTTCAAGTGTTTCAGTCGACAACGAGCATGGGGAGTGACTGTAGTAATGTAAAAATGTTTTTTTAAAGTTTAGTACACATGTTTTACTGTTTGGGGGTGCGGTGGCGATAGAGTAAAAAAAGGGGTGTTTTTCGTTTTTCTTTGCATTTTCTCTGCCCGCCAGCTAATACATAATACTCCATACATACATTAGGACTACTACTGTCATTAAAAATTACCTATATCTTAAACATTATGCTTTTATTTTTATTATTGGAGTGGATGCATTGATTAGAAACATAAAAGCATGACTAAATAAATATTAATATTCACCTTGAGGTAGCTTTTGGGCAGCATCAGGACCTTTGACCTTCTTCCTCCTCTTCCCAACCCGAGTAGGAACTGGTGGTTCGTACTTCTTTTTCTTTTCATCCCCTTTTCTATCTCCTCCAGATCCTCCTGGAGCATTCGATTGATTTTGACCCTTTGTATTGAAATTGAAATGAATGAAACAGAATTAGTGAAACTCAAGATTTGTATTTTCAATAGGTCATACGTTGACTTGAACTGTCCAGGCATGGATCATAACTTAAATAGCAATTAAAACAAGCAATTAATTCAACATTAAGAATAGAATGTAAAGAGTCTCACCATTCTGGAAACACGTATCCAATGCCTAATGAAATGAATATAATATTGTGGAAATTGGATACTAATAAGACACGATATCCTCTTTCTGCTTTTCCCGAATTACTTACTTACAACATACAAAACGGTGTACGATATTATGGTGGCTGAAATTTGAAATTAAAAATTATCCAACACACTTTCTCACATAAGTGGCAAAATATCTCTGTTTATTCTCTCCAGCCGAGAACATGACTCGAATCCATTTTACAAGCAAACAGCAAAGCTAGGCAATATTATGACAAGACAAAACGGGAAGAACAAAAATCCCACCATACAATGCACTCGATGGTACCATCTGTGGTCGAACACTCACCTCCACAACTACAACAGTACTTACATCACACAACAAAGCACAAAAAACGACAAATCAAAACAACCAAAACCGTCTCGTAGCAGGTCTCAGCTTCGGTTTTACAAAAAATGCATAAAATTCACTCATTCATGATGACTTCCACATTTCTAAGAGATTGACATTTCTTCGTGGGTAATAAAGTAGTTTGAATGTAAAAAATATGAAATGTGAGGTAGGTCTAAATCAATCAGAGGAGTCGGAAATCGGAAACGGCAAAGTGAGATAATTTGTACTAAAAACAAACCCTTTGCGGATTATTGCGGATATACAAAGAATCTGGCTGGCAAAGCCTGCGACCACAGAGGAAAAGCAGTAAAGAAAAATACGGGAAGAGAAATGATGAAAAACGTAGTAAAATAGTGCAAAAATGCTGAAAATCGAAAGGTAAACTGAGGGAAAGCAAGGGCAAGTTTTCATGTCCACTCCAATGTTCCACAAGAAAAATCGGGAGAAAATTGTGATTTTGGGAAAAATTAGGAGACCGAAGGTCATATACCTAAATTATTAAATTAATTCTTTTAATAAAAATCATTTTTGCTTTTTGCTTCAAATTTGTGTTTCAGTGTGGAAATAAAAAATTTTTGGTCAGCATCTGCGGGAGGTTTTCTGCCTTGTATTTAACTAAATAAATCAAAAAATAAATATGGTTCCGTCATCCGTGCAAACCAATTACATGCCGTTTTCGGCTCGGAATATAAAGCTTGTGATATCCGCATCGCATTAATTCAATTATTTAATCCATTCATCTCCAATGAGTGGCACAGGAATAGGGGATGTTTAATGTGTATTCCCTTCGTGAGATTAATCAGAGGGTCAGGCGTATTTTCAGTAAAA
Organism: Troglopedetes dispersus; assembly: GCA_027744215.1. Classification (NCBI taxonomy): domain Eukaryota; kingdom Metazoa; phylum Arthropoda; class Collembola; order Entomobryomorpha; family Paronellidae; genus Troglopedetes; species Troglopedetes dispersus. The sequence continues at coordinate 1,008 of JAHZNF010003544.1, read as the reverse complement.
ACAGTAAAAATCTAACGTTTTCCATAATATATCTTCTTTTAACCATCCCCCTGAAGGGCGACTTTTTACGTTCCAGCGCCATGCCATTGACTCCAATATATAATAACTGTGTAAACTGTAAAACATGGACTCTGCTTATTTCCATCTTTCAGCAAGTACGGTAGCAGTGTAGCACCATCAAATCAAATCAGTGACAAAAAATAGAATACGTATGAGGTGAAAGCTAAAAGATACAGAAAAAACAAACCCGAGGGTAGGAGCAATAGCTGAATGAGAATTACCGAACAACCAAAAGCTATTCCAAGTGCACTGAACTGGCTCTGCTTTGCACTGGGCTGACCGAAACGGAGGGTCTTTATGCTTTTACATACTAACAATGCACTTTTACAATAGTATGCAATAGTCTCTGTGTGTGTTCTTCAGTCAGGTCTTGTACTATTAGAAGTACCGCATACGCAAGTAGCTCTACAAAAAACACAGAGCCAGACCTGAACATTGGCATTTTATAAGAAATTTGGACGGATATGTAACATACAAAATTACCACTAACTAACTATGCCACTATGTTTCAGTCCAGTACTAAAGTACCAACACCAACCAACCAACAAACTTTTTAGTTCTCCCTTTTATGCGATTCGCATTCGCATCGTATCATCGTCTTTTGAATTGAAGTTTCATAATATATAATATGGTAAAGATTGCCGAGTGTGTGACGACGACGACGACGGGAATAGGCAGAACACGGGATTGATTGGGATGGGATTCTTATATGTGATTTGACTGTGGTTTTGGTGACTAGGGTATCCATATCCATCCATTCAACTACTCGTTGAGAGAGTCGCACAACAATCTCAATATGTGAGAGTCCTGTGTGTGTGTGAATACTAAACTGAAAGTATGTACAGAAGATGAGATGTTTGATGAGACTTTCTTTCTGCATACGATAAAAGAGCATTGTTAGTATGTAAAAGCATAAAGACCCTCCGTTTCGGTCAGCCCAGTGCAAAG
>JAHZNF010003543.1:0-11727 GCA_027744215.1 Troglopedetes dispersus | reverse complement strand
TTTGGTGTTTTCTCCTACTTTCCGTAAAATTCCCGTGGGTTACATAACCCGCCTGGACAAATTTTGTGGGTTACAAGTAACCCGGTAACCCATAGATGTTGCGCCCATGCATGCCTGTAATTTTTGGAGCCAACGATGGCCTTAAAGCGTGAACCTACAAAAAGAAAACAAAACAAAGAAAACTTTGTTTTGTTGTTACTGTCGTAGAAAGATCGTTAATTTACCTTAAAGTAAAGTCGTTCTCCAATTTGCTGTTGATGACTTGACAGATGATCATTAAGAGCCGCGGGACTAGACGTTCCTTCTCCACTGCTACTTACTGGCTGGATGGAAAGGTCGGGCATCATGTGATAATGTGCGCCTAACCTCACGTACGCGGAGCACCTCTCTACAATATAAAAATAATGCACAGGTTCAACAAACATGGTCCAATAATGCAAGAATGACAATAATATTACCAGTTTAAGAACGTACTTTCACTATTCGGACTTGCTGACCTCTTCGGATATTATAATCATCTCGTAATCTCAGCCTTTGGAGAACGTTAAACTGCGAACCGTACTTGGCACCAACTAAGCAACTTTCCAAGTTTGGGAGCTTCTCTTCGCTTTGAATAGCTTCAGCTATGGCGGTATAAAAACTTCTGGCAACACCCGACCCTTCTCCTGGTTCATCTTTAAATGTGACCTATAAAGTGTGCAGATAAAGCAAGCATAAATATTTGCCCGAGCATCACAACTTTTTCTTATGCCGCACACCGCATTACATCCGAACCAGTAACGGAGATTATCTCGTGTTTGCTTGGTTGAATGCACGACGGATTAAATTGTACTTGTAGCTAAATACGTGGTACAAATAAATCTTCATACAACGAATTCATGTACCTTAACGCGGTTAACTGCCAAGGGTGGATGTGGAGAGGCAGCTCTTCTGTGAGCAGAACTGTAGTGATCTTCCAAGAAGAATTTCATCCGAAATCATAGATGAGTTAAAAAGGACAAGTTGTTGTGGACTCTGGGATGCACTTGCAAGATATGGTGTCGTCGACAGTGGGGTTAACGTTGGCAACTTTGATGAGCATTGTGGGACCGGTCGGGGTGTAGTTTCAACAGTCACATGGGCAGACACGTTTTCTGCAGAGTCCATAGGCACCACCAAAATATCTGGTGCCTCGTTCATATCCTGAATCAAGAAAAAAAAACGAAATTCAGCCATCAAAATTGCTATATTATTATAGTTTACATAAAATTGACAGTATTACTCTGCCCAAACTTACAGTAATGTTTGCAGCATGTCGATTGCAAACAATGACACTTTTCGTGGGCGATCTTCCAAGTCCATCAATTAAATTGTCACCGACTGAATTCTGTGGTAAGGATAAAGAAGAGGTTGGAACGATTGGGTGTTGCACAGGTGACGAAAGCTTCTTAACAGAAACAATAATAGGAGCACGCTGTATATTCGAGGTAGGACTTTTCCAGCGGTCAATCCTAGCATGCCTTCCTCATCGCCCCTCGGACCAATGCTTAGGTCTTGAAGTACACTCTGTGGAGAGCCCCACTTAGGAACTGTAACGCTTGAACTAGCTTGTATGGCGGAAGAAGACGTTGGAATTGTGCCGCCTTCCGAAGAACTTATTCGAACTAGTGGAGGTGGCTTTGTTAATATAACCGCTGGAGTGGATGGAGTAGGCAGTAAAAGAGATTCACTAGGTTTCAATAACTCCACCTGCTGCTTTGAGAAAGAAGACGGACTATGATCAACCTCGCCTGCTTTAACGATAGACGACTCGGCTTCTCGACCATATTCCGGGGTAGTGTCAACCATGTCAGTGTCCCCGAATCGTTTCTTGTTAGTGAAGCTCCAAGTTTTAGTTGACGCTCGGTTGAGTCCACCACCGTTAGAAGCCATGCTCCAACTTTAAAAGTTTAAAAAGTCTCCTTTCCCAATGCAATTGAAATTTGTTCACATCTTCTTGAGTCACTTCCAATTTTCTTGTGAATCGCCCTGAGGATTTCGGATATTCTTGAACAAACTTGGGTAGGTCACCAATGTCCCTCATAATGATACAAAATGCTCTTGCTAGGCTTTTGACTGTGATAGCCACTGAAACCGCATCTTTAATTTGATTCCCCCTAGCGCTTGAATCAACTGGAACTCTGCAATAAAAAAATGAAATATTAGTTCGTAATGAGAGTATTTTATAAAAACTGCTCATTGTACGTTATTACGAGACGAAATTGGACTTACATTTACATATTTACATGTTTTAAAGTGATTTGAAGGTGTTACTACACTAAATTAGTGTAGTAACGCCAACCCCCGCATTTCCTCGTTTTGCAGGCGTTTTAGTTTCTTGTTCCGGATTTTATTTTTGCGCCTGCGCGCATTAGCGTGACGTCTTTGTTCCGCGGTCAATCCGGTCCTCACGGCTCGTCGATTCAGGTCCAAAACACATTGATGAGGAAGATGACCTTTGATGCCACAACGATGACATGAAACATTACCAAATCTACTGAAGAATGGTAATCCCTTCTCGAAAATCTTAACCAGTCCTTCCCCAAAGCTTTCCCACCAATCCGGCCTTCTCCCAAGATGAGACAGAATTTCCAGTTTCGATGTTGGTAGTATCCGTGCAAGTTCTTCCAATTTTTTATCGCTAACAACTGAAGACGGAGGGATGTCCAAAAGTTGAGCTGTGCGGTCCCTCCATTCCCAAATCATCAAGAAAACCTGATTCTGGTTGTTATTGGAAAATTTAGTTTTTTCTTTTGCTACTGAGAGCTTTACAAAAGATGGTCTTTCGTATTTTGCATTGCATAATTTTTGAGTCAGCTGAACCGCTTCGTCACATGTTTCCGGCCGTCCGATTTGCACCAACTAAAACAATTAAATTTTACAGTTCAAGTTGTCACAACAACGCCCCGGGACGTTGTTGTGATAACCAGTTACAATTACTTACTTTTTTCCTCATTGCCAAGTAGACAGCCAATGTATAGTAGCTATCCGCCTGAGCGTAACGTGTTAGATCTTTGTGGTCCTGCAAAGGACGTCTGCACCAATCCCTCAGAGTTTCTTCCTTCTTGACCTCAACATTTAAGTACATCCGTGCTAAGGCGACTAATCCGACCTGGTGTGATCCTGTCATCCTCTCGTGTAGAATCTGTATGTCGATACAGTTTTTCGCTCGTACATTGAAATCTCGTTGGAGGAACAGAAAATCATTGGAGCCACCAGCAAAGAGTTTTAAGCTTTCCGAGTCGAAGAGCTCAAGGAGGAAATTACGCGTTTCCATAAATATTGGGAATGGATCAATGATAGCATCCTTCTCAATTGTCGATATCTGAACCAGTGCCATCATACCTGTGACAAAAGTTAAACTCACAATAGTCCTGTGCACGAACAACACACACATACATAAGCTAGCAATATGGCATCATCATCAGCCTTACCTAGGTAAGAGTGATTCTGGTTGCACTCAAAATCGATTCCAATTTCCGATTGTGATTTTAGGTGCTCCTTCAGGCACTGGAGTTCCGTGGATGTCGAGATGATCAGTGGTTCCCGTGATATGGTCCGTGGGAGAGCAGCGTCAAGATTTTTCCCAGGGTCCACTAAAATAGTGCTTCGTTCCGGTGGAGGCAGAGGAAACAACCCCAGGTTTTTTTTCACTGATTCCCTTAAAAAATCTCGATTACTTGAAAGAGTTTGAGGTCTCGTAACAGGTCCCAATTTCCGCTCGATTTCCTGTGACTTGTGGTAGTTCAGGCGACTCCTCTCCTTTGCATTCATCTGAAATATATGTATACAAAAACAACAACAAAATACAAGCATTCTAATGATTATATAGACACAGTAATCGTACATTTGGTAATAAAATAGATAATATTTTATTATATGCTTACCGGTTTCTGTGAACCTGGAGGTTCTTGTACCTTCGGGATAAAGTCCTCTTCTTCTTTTTTGATCGCCTACCTTGTCCAGGAAAAGACCCCTTGAAATACCAGTCATCTAGCTCAGAATCAGAATTGGAAGATTCTGCTCCTCCCACAATTATATTTGCAAACCTAACTGACATTTTAATGTTTAACTCTATCAGGGTTAGACAATCAAATGACGGAAGAGATTTAAATCAAAACAAAAACAGTAGTATTTCACTTGAATACAAAATGCCAANGAAAAGACCCCTTGAAATACCAGTCATCTTGCTCAGAGTCAGAATTGGAGGATTCTGCTCCTCCCACAATTATATTTGCAAATCTAACTGACATTTTAGTTTGAAACTCTATCAGGGTTAGACAACCAAATGACGGAAGAGATTAGGATAAAAACAAAAACAGTTGTATTTCACTTGAATACAAAATGCCAAACCGCGTTGTACTGTGAGCAGACAGATTTTGTGTAAACAAATGCATCGCATCTCCTCAATACGTGTACACTTTGCTGATTACACAAAATACGTCTAACTGACGAGAAGAACTTTGGATCCCGCTGCTACACATAAATTGTGTACTCGCGAGTCTATCCATAAAATGTGTAAACTTAAGTAAACTTTTGCTTGTGTACCGTGATTCTGGATACACAAACGTTCCAAGTATACACACGAGCACAGTCTGGGTATAGCAAGTTCCATTTTTATGCTGTACTGTGCTTGAATTTGTAAAATATTATGAACGGTGTCGTACTGAACAACCTAATTATTTTAATAAAACTATTATTATTTCAAAACGGCGAAAAACGGATCTTCGAAAATTGGCACACAGGTCAACCATGCATTGCTCTACCTGCATACCAAATTTAAAAAATATTTGTAGAGGCATTTTTTTAAAAATTGCAATTTTGAAGTTCCCTTCACTTCTAACTCCACAACTCGAAAACTTATTATTTTTCAGTGATTAATAGCTTGAATTAAAGCTTATTAGTTGCTTAACAAAACAAATAGATTTGAATTAAGAAATTTTACATGGTTGAGTAAATAAAATGGCAAAATAGTTTATTGATCGTGTTTAGTATTGCTTTGGAAGCTACTTGTGGCAATTGGCTATATCGAATGTTTTATTTTTGCTTAGAATGCTCAGTTTTACGTAACAATGCACTCTGACAGATTTTAAGTTCAATCCAAAAGGGACAATTTTACTAGATAAACTAAAAATAAAAAAGTTTTTCCCTTTCAAATGACGGATAGCGAGTGCTGATTTAATTTCGAAGCAATTCTATTAATAAAGTGATTACCTTGTGTTAAATTTAGCTGATGGAATCTTTACATGACATGGGTATTTTTCATGCCACATGCTATTGCTACATAAATACATTCACAAACTTTTGCATTTAGTGTTCCTTTCTTACGTAATATTTCGATTGTTACGCACCACAAACATTGTGCGCGTACATTAATTACAGTCTTGATTCATGCAGAAACCCAGAAAAACGGTTTCTTGAACACACGACCACACCAAAAATATTATTTTCGAATTGTGCCTCTCTCTGCGTGGTCAATAAAATAATTAACTGGATGGATTACTCCTGCGCGAGAAACTGTAAAAATAGGTGTTGACGGAAATCTATTCTATTCAAGAAGGAGTTGAATAACCGTGTCCAACTTTATTACATGTTTGGATGACGATGTTGATGAAGATATGCCAAAAAATCTGTACACAATGCAGGCGGTGGTGGTTGTCTCAATTTATTTTTGCCGGTTGGTGGTTCACTTTTTTATACTCATAATAATTGAATTTGTGAATCGTGCATATCTCCTTATCATATCACAAACAATGAGAAAAAAGCAGTTATTGAACTCCATGACTTCGTTTCAATTTTCAAAAAAGTAAGTCAATACAAAACTGCTCCTATGAGGAAAGCGAATATCAATTCTTAAAAATTTCTACTTTTTCATGCCACCTTTTTTATTACAACTTTGCAGCCACAGCCCACATTAATTGCAGGCGCACGGGAGCATTAAAAATGTTTTTATGATGATCTCCATAACCATCCATCCAACAGAGGACCATGCAAAGCCCATTTTTATTTCTTGAGGACATTGTAACATTTATAGAAGTCTTTGTGCGTAATAATAATACCTTTTTTATTCTCTATTATGCAATCACTGCCATCGTCCAAAACTTGACAAGAGTATGTTTTGAGGTGAAAAAAATTTGGTCTTCTACCTGGTTCATTCCTCCTTGTGTGCTTATCTTTTTTTAACACAACACATGTTTACATGCAATAACAATTAGAAAAGCTTTACATCAGGAATGTTTGTACAGTCGCGCACTGTAACACGTGCGTTATCATTGGGACATGAAATACTTTGGCAAAGTAGCGTTTACTTTTATGGAGCAATTAATAAAGTAAATAGCATGGCAAACAGTGAAATTTTTCTGAACAATAAAATAGTGTGTTGAGGCGACAATAAAAATTAGTTAACAATGGTACGTGTTCTCGACACATGCATGTGAGGATATTGCACTGGTTATTGCTTATTACTGTGATTATCGTAATCTTTAATTTTTTTCTAAAGAAGGATCACTTTTCTATTCATCAAGTCAGGAAAACGCCCAAGAACAGCAACAGAAGAACCTGATATTCATCTGATAAAACGGAGCAGAGAATACATGCTTACTGCTGTGTGCAGAGATCCCGTGATAATTTGTGTCAACTTTTTTTCTCATCAAATCTCTTTCGTGTTATGTTCTCTTGACTCATTTAGAATGACGATGATAATCATCTCAGAAGGAAAATTATCATCTCGTCAATAAATTGCTTTAACCCTGATTGTTTACAGCGAATAACAACGAAAAAATGGTTTTCGCTCTTGTATACGTCAATTGTGATTGAAGCTGTCCAAGAAAATGCATTCATGGACAAAATCCAATGGCAAGACCTCTGTGTACGAATTTTCTTACTTATTATTTTAGCCAAAGCATTAAAAGTGTAAATTGTGGAAAATGTGTAATTAGTATTTGCTTAATAAATCATTTTTGCGATAAGCAATTCTATATATTTTTTAACTTAGGAGAAGGGAATAATAAATAGCTAGCAAGCTGACCACCTTTGATATCTTTGGGTATTGAGAACGCCTGTAATTAATTGTCACCTTTTTCCAGGCTGATTTATGCACTCAAATTATTGACAAATAATTTTGTTTTTTATTTATATTGTTTAATTTAATATGCAGGATAGTTTTATATAATATGACGGACATAAATTATCACAGATTATAGTACATATAAACAATTGACTTCTTCTAGTGTACAATTTTGTTCAAATTTGATTTAGACATTAGTTCTGCAATTCGATAAGAATCGTCGAACTTGCTTAATTGTCATCCACTAAAAGAAGTAAATAAGATCTTAATCTTATGCGCTGAACCAAAAATATGCTTTTCTCAAATTTTAACTTTTTTTCAATCCCACTTGCCATACTGATAATTATTAAAATTATTATTGATTTCCCAATAATTTCTAAACAACTTCTATTTTAAGTGCAGATCCACATCACATTCCTCTTCATCCATCATAATCACCGTCAAATCAATGAAAAATCCATCAGTGAGGTACTAAAAAGACCTAGATACACGACCACATGTCCACCAAACAACAAACAAAATGTGGAAGTAAAAAGGTACCCAATATTGCTATAATGTGGAACGCTGCTAATTTGACATTAACACAAGACAAATTAGATTCCATATTTTTTTATATTATATGATTCGATTAAGAAGAAACCTCTGTCTTTGAATTAAAGGTAAAGAATTGGTTCATGAATCTCAAATTTTCTCTTGCTCTCCTTATTGGAGTTAAAAGAAGTAACAGAAATGCTACGTTATCAATATAAAGTTTGATGAGGATTAATTTCAGAGCATTTAATACCTTCTCCTCTCAATTCACTCCGAATGGACTGGTTTAATTTTCTTCGCTACGTGGCTCCGTCGTCAACTGACCTCATAACTCAGAATAACAGATTCATTAATAAACCTAACGACATGTGTCTTTGCTACCTCGCATTGATATTCCCTTTATATCGACAAAATTTATATTTATAATTAATTTATCAAGTCAAAAGCAACATGAAGTGACATGATACATATGTAATTCTTTATTTCAAATATTTTTTCGCCTTTGTACCTTGACCAACGAATTCAATTTTTTGTACCTACACGCAGCCATTTATAAAACTTTACATGAGCTATATTCCAAGAAGCAAAACCCAACAATATCAACTTCAGTTTACAAGTTTTTCTTTTGTAAAAAAGCAATTTTCTGTTCTAGAAAATAGCTGTAACATGAATTCACAATATTTTTGCAAAGGTCAGGACATCCAATTATCACCTCCTTTTTTGTTTATTATTAAAGTACATAGAAGATTAGCAGTTACCTGTTTTCAAGAAGTTTTGTATTGGCTTCACTGTTGGAGTCCAATAAAGACATTTAATTGAGGCGTCCTCTCAACACACATTATTCTGCAATGCGTCTTGAAAAATTTGATCGATCTTGGAGGTAAGACTACCATTAATTCATAACAAGTTCGGAGAATTATGATGACTCGTGAATCACAACACCTTGCTAGTGCTGAGATGACAGAAAACCTGATCTTGAAAAAAAGGAGAAAAAAATTCTGCTTATTTTTTTGATAACATATTATCCACTCATTATACTTTTCATTGCTCTGATTTTGATCAGGTGGAACTTAATTGATCTCAAAACCGTGTGGCTTGTAATCAATCACACAGAAAGAATCTCAAGAGCAACCGGAAATTGCTCCGTCTTGTTTTTATCATCTTTTATCATCTCCATTTCATATTCCTCAGTTGGAAGGGATCTGAAGGATGTCTAGTTTGATTCTGGAAGGAAACAATGCGCAACGATTTATCTATTTTTTATGAGTCGTGAGGGAGTGTAGGCGCGAATGGTGCGTGTTATGTATCCATAAATTAATGAGCAATCATAAGACACAAGCATCGTCAGGTTTTTATGTGCCAAGTGAGTCTGCAGGTCTCATTAATTTTATTTTGAAGAGTTGACGTTATGGAACACAAGATGTTGTGACCACAAACATTTTTTAATAAATTTCTTGACACTGTGCAACATGACGGTATGTCATGCCCGCATTGTCACTTCACAGTTCACACGTCAACCTTATCATGATCAACAGATGTGTCGCAGTTCTCCCCTTTCCACTATTTTTACAAGCTCACTTCATCATATTTTTTTTGTCGTGACATAAGTTTTGAGTTATATATAGAGACACACACGAATAAAACATTGTTTCTAAAATGTTAATGCCATCCCATTCATAACTCCTCCTTGCACGGTTTTCATTGAGCAACTTTTTTTACAGACAAGACAAGTTCCTCCAGGTGAGAATTTATCATGAGACAATGACACAAGCTGGTGTCAGATTATTTTTGTAAGGAGGCGGCTCTGATAACCTCCAACCAAAAAAATATGCTGCTCACTTTATAATAAAAATATAAAGATTGCAGAGAAAAAAAACAATTGTTGTGCTCAAATAAGAAGCGTCTATTCCGTTGACACAACACATCAAAACGGCCTGCATAATTTTTTGGTGCGTTTGCATCTATTTGCATAGTAATCATTGTTTATTTACATTTATACTACATAATCCCTACATAGATTATGAAAACGACCACACAATATTCTGAGACGAGAAAAAAATGGGTGTTGTTGTTGTTGACGGTGAGCCCAGAAAGAGAGATTAACAAACGCACTTGAATATTACCACAGGAGCTTGTAGGTTGTTATGTGGTGCGTGTTGGGTGGTGACTTTACTGTGACCACGGCGCTACCGCTTTTTGTTGCCTTATTTTTTCTTGTTAAGTCACTTTAATTTTCATTCATACGGGTCGAGCTCGATATCTTAACGACTTGTAGTGAATGAATTGTTACGCAAAAAAATGTGAGCAAACGCACGTCTCTCTCCAACTGAAAATTGAAAAATTGCTTTGGGTTCATGTATGTTAATGTAAGTAGTCTGAAATTTGAAAGATAAGCTTTGCGCTACCAAAAGCAGACACGCACGACAGCCGTCACAATATTCAGTGACCGACTAATTTTCCGAAGGTGCTCTGGCAATAAATCAAGTATCTAACATAAAATAATTCCCGTTTCCACAAAGGTGTGTGCACATAATTACTACGGATTTTATTACTCGCTCGATCAGAGTTCGAGACAGAAATGTGGTGACCGCGTGTGACATATCTACTTGTATGTACTGTGTAGATGTGATTTGTGTGATGTGTTGGCACTAAAAGTTGTTGGACACGGGTTAATGTAAGTTTAATTAAAGTAAGTGCCATTTCATGCACCATAATGTACCGTACCCACCCCAAAAAAATTGTTGACACTGGCACGTCTGAGCTGTGAACCCAATAAACATCTAGAAGAAATGGGGGAATGAGTAATTATTTTAATTAATGCCAAGCATTTTACATTTAATTGCTATTTTGTTGCACACAAGGGTCCACATACATCTCCAAAGATTGATTGGAAAATGTCTCACTTGCAAAATATCAAATGTGCGTGCAATGTCGTTTTCTATCAAGTTTGCTTTGTCATTTTCCTTTTGTGTTTGAGTGATGAATTCGCAAAAAGAAGCAAGGTACCTTTTTGGTGTTCCTGGCAAAGTGTTATGTGATTGTCTCATAATTTTTTGTTCACGAAAGTTTTTTTTGAGAAATTCTCCATTTCTAGGAATTTATTGACTCATATTTTGTAACAAAAAATGATTGCTGCGTCTACTCCGTCAGAATTGAGGTAAAGTTTTGAGATTGCAATTTTTTAAGTTTTTGAAAGAAAAGTAGTTACCGAGATAACATGACATATCAGACAGTGATGTGTTGCGAGACCGTAAATATGATGAATATTCAATATAAAAATTACTATGATAATTTTCTTTGAGAAAAGATAAGTGTCTATACTTTGTAATGTCCAACTTGAGGGAGCTTAAAGAGTAGATTTGGAGCTCTTGCTAGCTTTGCTTTTTGGAGTTCAAGAGAAAATTAAAATCTGTGTTTCTAATTAATGAAACCAGAACGGGTAATAAAAAAGTTAAGTACTTGAACGACAACTCATTTTTTTCCTGCATTCAGATTCAACTCTTGATAAGATTAAATGGCATTCTTATCCAAGTTAATACTACTCTTCAAACAATATTGTAATATACTACACATTAGCATAAAATTTCCATATTAAAAAATGACCAAAAAGTGATAAGTTATCTCCGCTTTTCAGTCAAAATGGCGGTGGAAAACTGAAAAGTACTTTGCGCACTATTTTACATAATGAAAAATGAATTAATTTCCAATAAAAAATGCTTCCAAATTAGGTATGTGTTTGTTTTTTAAAGATGATCTCCTTCTTCATAAATTTTCGTGAGTGAAGAATTTTGCTTAAGTAGTTGCATTCCACCATCTCACCTTGCTTTCTACCACGAAAATGTATTTTTTGTTCAGTTGACAAAAGTGACTGACGAGCGTGCACACGAGGACATGAGATATTTAGGCAACATGAGTTAATGTCACATCAAAAAATATTTATGGATGATTAACTTCTGTAATAACGGCGACAGATAAATTGAATTAAATGGACTTTTTTGTTGAAACGCATCTCGTTATCAGAACTCGTTAGTACAAAAAAAAGTTTTGAAAATTTGTGTCAACTCTCGTTCAAAACATGCGTTCATAGCACTGCAATTTTTTGGTTGGCCAAC